>JAAAKG020182590.1:11016-25762 GCA_010014905.2 Druon quercuslanigerum
CAGAGACAGAGACAGAGACAGAGACAGAGACAGAGACAGAGACAGAGACAGAGACAGAGACAGAGACAGAGACAGAGACAGAGGCAGAGGCAGAGGCAGAGGCAGAGGCAGAGGCAGAGGCAGAGGCAGAGGCAGAGGCAGAGGCAGAGGCAGAGACAGAGACAGAGACAGAGACAGAAAGAGAAATAGAAACAGAAACAGAAACAGAAACAGAAACAGAAACAGAAACAGATACAGAAACAGAAACAGAAATAGAAACAGAATTAGAAACAGAAACAAAAATAGAAACAAAAATAGAAAGAGAATCAGGAACATGAAAAGAAGCAGGAACAGGAAATGGAATAGAAGCAAGAACAGGAATAAGATAAAAACAAAGACAACAAAAATTAAGTGCGAGAAGAGATCGACAAGCGATATCAAGTAAGGTTTTCATAAGCGTGGGCATTACCTAAAAAAAAATATTGATTTTATAAATTTTTCCTTTAACTCTTTTTGCGATATAAATGTATTCAATCTTACTCTGATCTTAATCCTAATAACAGACTGCATGCATAATAAATTTTGTTTCAGAATATTAAAATGAATCTAAAAAACGTTAGATGTCGTTCATTTCCTTATAGGGCATTTTGAACATTTTGTATTAAACAATTATTTTAATTATTAAGTTGACAGTCAAAAGTCAACGGCCAACTCATTTAAAATTTTCTTAATCCTTTCTCGCGAACTAAGAGGTAATTTATAAAAATAATATTTTAATCAACTTCAAAGCTAAGAAAACCTTCATTTTATAAATTTTTATTATAAACCCAATTAGTCAATCTCTAAAATTTTACATTTTATAAAATAAGGTTATTTTGTGATCTCGTTTTATTATTCATAATCTTCCTAGTTTGATATGTATGTCTTTAATCTAGAAAATATCAAAAATCCTGATGGAAGATAATCTGTAAAATTCAATGTATAAACGTATATAGTAATTTCTACAGTTTATATTCTTCTGATCTTAATTATGAACTTTCACTCTCGAGCAGTGCTGCTGTCTTATGTTAACTTTTCATACCTCGAGATCTATGATTTTATAACTCATTCAATAATATACCGACTTTACATTGAACCAAATAGTTGAGAATATTACAGTTCCGATAATTTTGCAGATTTGCAAGTTTAAATATTTCTTAATCTTTCTAATCATTTTTCTTATAGATAGTACATTAAAAAGTGTTTCAAACATTTTTCATCATTTGATTGACTCAAATGCAAGTGCAAGTTAAAAAATTCTTGATTATTAAATAAACATGGAATTCTCGATTACAGAATGTTAAATGTGATAGAGTTATGAATTTTTAAAATGATTTCAAAGTTAAGTTTTTTGTCATTCCACCTATCAATTAATAATAGTATTAAAAGCAAAAACTTCTTATACACTTCTGGCAAAATTTTTAACTTTATATCAACATCCTTTATGGGCAAAGCCTTAAAAATGATCTATACAAAGTAAACTGGACAAAGGACAAGCACAAAACTTTGTGATATAAAATTTAAGATGAAAAAGCTTATTTGAAAAAAAAATCCAAATCTTTTTATGTTTTTGGTTTATAACTTTTATGCTCTTGGGTTTATCATTATTGGTTTATCATTTATTTATAGCATTAAAGTCTACAAGTTTCGATTTCTCAGTCTTAAGGGAAGTTTCTGAAAGTTTCGGATTCCGCATTGTTCGATATACTTTAGTTAATCCACCTCACTTCCCTCTTCCGCCTTCTGTCACTGAAACGTGCAAGGATAACTACTCAAGCAGTGCCAGTTCATGTTCTTAAGGTTGCAA
Organism: Druon quercuslanigerum; assembly: GCA_010014905.2. Taxonomy (NCBI): domain Eukaryota; kingdom Metazoa; phylum Arthropoda; class Insecta; order Hymenoptera; family Cynipidae; genus Druon; species Druon quercuslanigerum. The sequence continues at coordinate 12,842 of JAAAKG020182590.1, forward strand.
CATTGACCCGAATACCAGATACGTATCCGTTCTCCCATCTCCTTCAAATTGAGAAGCTTGAAAGTGCTAAAACCAGGAAGTTACTTGAGTGATCGAGTTCTTTTGGTTGGCGTTAGAGCACATTTTCTGTGGCAACGAATATCGCCTTGAAATATACCTTTCTTTAAATAGACATACAGAAATGCTCAAAAGTTAGTCTTAAAAAAATTTTTTTCAAAGGTTTAAAAAAATATTGAAATGTTTTCTTTTGAGAAAGTGACTAAGCGAGCAAACGAAATTGGCAATTTATACTGTCGAGTACTGAGGTTAAAAGGGAATATCTTTCTTACCAAGCTTCCAGCAAATCGATCCTTGAAAGGTGGCATGATATATTTAGAGTAGTAAAATTTTTGAATACCTGAATTTCATATCAGATTCCTAATGTTTCTATTCCTCTCTCAAGATGACATTTTATCATTCGTATTTTTCAACTACTTTACTTATAAAGAGTGTCCCTTTTCGAACAGGAGTTATCATGCCCTGCAAATTAAGCGATTTTTTTTCGAAGACAGCTCAAACTTAATTTATTGACATGTAGATGTGCAATAGAGAATCAACTTTTTTGTGTCATGCTAATTTTTTTTGTTATAATAAATTGACAAACAAAGACATTTTGTTTATGAGATGACTATGCTGGAAGCTTTTCTGTTAGTCCTATTTTTTTGGAGGATGGGTTAAATTAGTGGATTTGGCATGTAGATATGCATGGAAAGATCAAATTTGCTATTTCATCCTGATGTTTTTTGTTATAAAAAATTTTAAATTGAGGCCATTTTATTTTTGACACTACGAACATGTAATCTTTTCTTTCAGATTGATTTTCTTCAAAGACGGCTGAAATTGAAGGTCTTAGAATGTTAATGTGTGCACTAAAGAATCAAATTTTCTATGTTATGGTATTGTTTTGTTTTTTGTTATCAGTGTGTCTTTCTGGTATACTGATGCAAATAAAAAATAAAATTTTCTAAGGCATACTAAGTTTTTTTGTTACAAAAAATTGAAAAGCAAGAAAAATGAGGAAATTTGTTCTTTTTTAGATAACTATGGTGAAATATTTTCTTTGATGAATTCACCATGTTGATTAAACAGAAATTTTTGTATTATATTTTGATGTTTTCGTTTCTTATCAGAGCTTGATAAGTAAGAAAAATGAAGAAATTCCATTTTATACCTCTATGTTGTTGTTATCAGTGCGAAAAAAATAGGATATTAAATTTTTTGACGACTATGCATGTAGATGTACATTTAAAAATAAAATATGCCATGTCATATTGATATTTTTTTGTTACAAAAAATTAAATAGTGAAAAGTATGAGAAAATTTAATTTTTAAGACAACTATCTTCGAATTTGTACTTTTAGATCGATTTTCTTCGAAGAGTGCTCAATTTGAAGATTTTTGCTTGAAGATGTTCAATAAGAAATACAATTTTATGTGTTACAGTGATGTTTTTCTTGGTATTCGGGTTTGAAAAATAAGAAATAAAGAAATTTCGTTTTTTAGACTCTTCATGCTTAATTTGAGGCTGATGTTTTTTTATTATCGAGGAATAAAAAATGAGGAAGTTTCATATTTTAGACTACTATCTTGAAATGTTTTCTTTCAAATTGCATTACAAAAATATTAAAAATAAGAATATTTCCTTTTTTTAATCTGAATGGGGTAAGTTTTCTTTGAATAATATTCCCATCGAAAATGGCTAAAATACAAAAATTAAAAATGTTTAATTTGTAGACCATTATATACTGAAAGTTGTTATTATTATGTGAAAATTTAGAAAAAAGAGATTTTTTAAAATCACTATTCTGGAATCTTGCCTTTTAGCAGGATAATTTTCAAAGATGGCTGAAATTAAAAGTCTTGACAATTAGGTGTTGATTAAAAAATATAATTTTCTATTTTAAAGTGATAATTTGTTATTATCGACGTTGGGAAACTAAGGAAAGTGGAGAAATTAAATTTTTTTAGACCACTACATGTTAGGAACTTTTCTATTGGTCCGATGTTTTTTCAGGATGTCTCGAATTGAAGGGCATGCTATTTAGATTTGAATTGAAAAATAAAATTAGTTATGTTATATTGATGATTTTGGTTAACAATTATTGAAAAAAGAGGAAATTTCATTATTCAGACCACTATGCTAAGCTATTTTCTTTTGGTTCGATTGTTGCACATGTGCTCTTTTCCTTTAATAATTTATTTTTTTAGTTTTATGAATATAAGGCATTTTTTATAATTTTAAATTCAAGTTTTTACGGAAAAACATGATATTTTACATGAAAAGAATGTTTTTAAAACTGAAGTGTTATAAAAGTTATAATAATCTTCAGTTTAAAGCTAAAAATGATGTATTTTAATCGATATTTAACAGATTACGTCTGTCTATTTTACCTATATCCGTTCTCAAAATTTAAAATTTTAATATGTTGTTTGTTCAACAAATTTTAATGAATATATGTAATAGTTTGATGTATAAAACATGTCTCTTTGTCAAGAAATCTAAGGGAATTGTTTAGGTTTGGATAGTGTAACAGAAAAAGCACGAGGAAACAGAATTCCTTTGCCTTTTATTGTTCTTTGCATTTAGTAGACTTCAAGGAAAATTTGGTTGAACGAACATTTGCCCTCAAAAAAAAAATATAAATCGTTTTGTTGCTTCTAGAAAATATTTTATTGTTTGCATCAAATTTTTAATGCAATTTCTTGGTACATTTCTCCCGAATTGTATCCCAGATTAGTTATAAAATGATAAATCGAGGTTGACTGCTAATAGATATTTAAATTGAAGGACTGTATTTCGATTTTTCCTAAATGAAGGTGTTCGTAATATTCGACGTGTATGTGAAATACTGAGACACCATTTTCTAATAGTGTGCGTGGGTAAATAAGTATTGAGATCAGGATCTAGATTGCTTAGAAGTAATAGATACGAAGTCTACTACTTAATATTTTTCCATGCGATCAAATGCAATATGCATATTAGGTGGTAGTTCGTAAGCTATAGATTACATATGTACATTACGTAACTGAACGAATAAAGTGAATTTAACCGGATAGAATTAAAAATAACTGAAGCTTTTTTTCGTGATAACAAAGAAACCATAGTCAGAGGAAAGTAATGTATTGTGCGTTAGTACCAAGAACATCACTCGACTTTAAATTGAATATAATGCATGTTTCTCAAAATTATAACAATAATTTCTCTATGCAAGCTAAAGAATATCAACTTTTACAAGAAATTTTGCAGGTTTTATTACGAAATATGTATTTCTATTTTTAATAAAAGAAGTCTAATTCTAAAAGAGCTTTAATGGGGATTTAAAATAGGGGTAAATTTTTTGTTATTTACAAACTAATTTAAGAAATCTTCTGATACATCTGGAAGGGTCCTGATAAGTTTTTCCTCAGTAGGATAATCACCTGCAAATGCTTTACGAACTATGTGTGGCCCATGTTAGTTTACCCGATCAATGCTACACCAGAAAAAGTGAGAACGAGTTAGAACCTTACTAGGCTCAGATTAAGATTTTTGCATGCGTCTACTCACCAGAGATTTTTTTCAGTGTCCTTTTTAGTAAGAAATTAATCTTTTTGGATAAAAAATTATCTTTTTCTTATAAATTCAATAGTTTGGAAGACATTTTCTTATCTCTTGATTGAAAAAGTCTTTCTAAGTTAAAAATTAAACTCTTGTGAAAATTTCATCTTTATGGTTGAATTCAACTATTTTTTAATTAAAGTAAAAATATTTTTAGTTCTGGTATACCACCTGTTCTTGAGAAATAATTTGTTACGTTTAAAAATGTATCCCTTTGGTCGAAAATTGAACTAGTTTGTCGAAAATTCGTTTTGGTTGGTTAAACATTAATTTTAAAACTAAAAATGAAACTGTTCAATTTTTGATTAAAAATTAATCTTTTTAGTTGAAAATGTATAGATATTTTTATAAATTCGGCTTTTTTGGTGAAAATTACTCTTTTTCGTTAAAAAATTACAGTTTTTGATTGAAAATGCAACGATTAAAGTTGCAGATTTTTAATTTTAGTTGACAACTAATTATTGAGGTTGGAAATTTATCTCTATTTGTTAAATATTTAACTACTTATTTTGAAATTAATGTATTTTGTTAAAAATGTGCCTTGTTTCACAGGAAATTCATCTTTTTGGTTGAAAATTAAACTTCTGCAGTTTAAGATTCATAATTTTAGTTCAACACTCACCTTTTTCGTTATAATTTACCTATTTTGTTCAAAAAACGTTAATCTTTTTGGTTGAAAATGTAACTCTTATCCTTAACAATTTTTTTATGTTTGTTTGAAAATTAATTATTGTATCTGAAAATTTAAATAATGTAGTTAAATATAATATTGTTTTAGTTTAAAATTTATCTCTTTGGGTGAATATTTTTTAAAATTTAAAAACCCATCTTTTTATATGCTAAAATTTCGAAAAATTAAAAAAAGCTGAATATTAGGGAATTTTTTCCACTATTTCAGCAGACACCTTGCGGGAACAAGCAATACCCTTGTGATGAGGTATCATCTTTAAAATTACAATATTATGTTTTACATGTTATGTCAATATAAATTCACGTTAGCGAGCGTCCACATGTAACGTGATACTTTTAAGGGATGTAAGGGTGTGGGATGGGGCTTAACGTCACAAACTTATACTATCAAACAATAAAGTTTTAAGCCGCGTCTGTAACAATAAAATAGTTTTATTTTTCACTAAACAGCTGAATTTTCAAATTACACAGATGAATTTTCCCAGGAGAAAATTAATTTTCTACCGAAACACCACAAAATTTGTATAAAAAAAAGTTGAATGATCTAATAATTAGATTTATTTTCTTTTAAACAGATATATTTTCTACCAACAAGTAGAACGTCCGACCAGAACAGATCGATTTTGAATTAAAAATTTCAATTTTTAACCAAAAATAGAATAGTGACATTTTTATTGAGGAAAATCGATTCTGAGTAAAAAAAATCAACGAAACTTTAGAAAAATTGTTGAATTTTCAAGCAAAAAATTCATATTTCAACGAAGAAGAATTATTTTGGAACGAAAATAATATTAAGATAAACACATTTTAAAAAATGTTTTTAATTTTGTAGGTAAAAAATTGATCTTCAACAAAACAAAAATTAAGAGGTTACCCCACTCTAGCAGCAGGAAAAAAGCCTAACTTTGACCAGTTATTTTGGGAGTATGAAAAAAGTAATAGGATTTTTTTTATACGGTTTATTTAATACATATTAAGGCATAAAAAAATTGTTTATTTTAATTTTGATACAAAATGGCGCCGACAGAGCCCGTCTTGAAAATCTTCATTTTTAAAAGACCTTCGCGGGAGGACTTTTGAAGAAATGGATCGATTTCTTGTCAAAAAATAGGCAGTAAATTGTTTATAAAAAAAGTTCACAATAATTCCAAAAACGGTTCCATAGTTCCCTAGAGAATGCAATTTTTAAGCTACTGTTAAAATTTCAAATGGACCCATGCAACAGTGTTCAAGTAACACGTCCTCCCAATTTGAAAAAAGTTGTTTCGAGAAAAACGTGTTTCAAGTTTTATGAGAATAAAGTGTCTTTTAAGCCAAAAAAAACATCTATTTTAAAATTGAACAAATTTAAATAAGATTAAAATCAAATTTAAAATCCTAATTAACGTCCAATAATCACGAGAATAAGCAGAGTTCCTGAAAATAAAATTAAGAATCCAACGACCAAATTTGGACAACCACCACAAAATGTTCCCATTGCAATCCAAGAGTAGTGTTACTCCTGAAGCTAAAAAGTTTTTTTATTTATACATTTTTCTATATTAATTCATTTTAGTCTTCCTTTAAATTAAGAAATTCTAAACGAATTCATTTTTTCTTCAAAATGAAAAAAAAATTAAGAGCACTTTCAGTTAAAAATTTTTTTATTTTTGGATTTCATATATCACGCGACATTATATTCAGCTTTGTATCTCCTTTTTTATAGAATGTTTTCAGAATATTCAGTATCATTTTAGTGAAAGTTGTCTTTTTTTCGTTGAAAATTAATGGTTTTATCATAAAAATCAGCTATTTCATTTTAGTCGAAAATTTTAACATTATCTGTTTATTTGAATGCAACTGGTGTACAAATCGTTTTTCAAATTAAAAATCAGCTTTTTATCTAGAAATTTAAGGATTCTATTTCTGGTAGAACATTTATATTTTTTAGTTGATTATTAAAACTATTTTGTTGCAAATTCCTTCTTTTCATTGAAAATTAACTTTTCTGGTAAATATTCTTCTCTTCGAGTTACAGTCTTTCCTAACTTATATGTACTTAACTTAGCTTTCCTAACGATTCGATTTGTTGGCTTGATACCTGAGCTATTTCGTTGAAAATTCATCTATTTCGTTTGTGATTACCCTATTTTCTTTGAAATTTATCTTTTTTCTATGCATATAAATGTATGATAATGCGGTATTCCTTATTGTAGATAATTTTGCTTTTGCTATTATTTATTGACAACTAATTAGTTCACGCGTCTCATACGAAAAAAATATGCTTTCACCGTATGAAGTAGGTAAAATACTTATTAATAGTAATTTATCAGTCAATCATTCAATCAGTCAATTGTTTACATAATAAGTTTTTTCATTGATTTTTTCTTCATTCTCTTTCGGCAACAGATATTTTGGAAGTAATTTTCACAAGGAAAATACGTTCAATATTTACACAGTTGATAGCATGAAGAGTATTATTTAAACAATGGTCAAAAAATAATTGTTTCTAACGAAAAATCAGAGAAAGGCGTATTTATAATTAACTTCAGATACGTGTATGCCACTAAAATGTGCAAAGAGGGTCACAGGACATGCATGAAACAAGATTCTTTGCCAAAAATAGCCCAATTCAATTAAACTAAATTAAAATGAAACTTTTTCATTTTTTGATGACAATTTTTGTTGCAAATGTAACTATGCCATTTTTGTTTGGAAAATTATTTTTTCATTCTCATCCTAATAAGAAGGTATTGGTTTTTTTGTTTGTTTAAAAATGCAACTATTTGGTTAAAAATTAAACTATTTTGATCGAAAATGTAACTTATTGGTTGAAAATTAAAATATTTATTTGAAAAATCACCTACTTAGTAAAAAATTCACTTGTTTCTTGGAAATTCATTACGCCCGGTGGAAAATTCAACTATTTGTTTGAAAATGTATGTATTTGTTAAAAATCGTCTTTTTGAGCAGAAAAAGGACCTTATGTTTTTGAGGAATGGTCAGTTTGGTGGAAGATTAAATTATTCTGTTAAAAATTATTTTTTTTGTCAAATTTTACAAGTTGAAAATTTGATTTTTTGGTTAAAAATAATCTATTTCACTGAAAATGTAACTGCTCTATTTTTAGTTGAAAACTTATATTATTTAGATGATAATCCATATTTCTTGACTAGAAATTACATTCTTGTTGAAAATTCATCTTCATATGTTTAAAATGCAAATATTTTGTTAATTCGTCTTATCTAGTCGAAAACTTAATTGTTTTGTCGTTATTAAATTTTTCGTAAAGAATTCTTCTTCTTCCTTTCATAACAGAACTATGCTTGGTTAAAAATTCAATTATTTTGTTAAAAATTTTATGACTTTGTTGAAAATTCAAATATTTTTTTGAAAACCTTGTTTGAGTTCGAAAACTTTACTTGCTATAGAACAAATCAACGCTACGATTGTAGCGTAACTATAGGTAACTGAGTTTATGGATGATCCCTACTTAATATGGTGTAAAATTACCAGATGCCTGAACTAAACGTAGACGCTCCCTTCATGATTGCAATATAATCCTTCAGATGCTTTTACAATAAAAATTCACCTTCCATTCTCTCATGTTTTAAATAATGGGATGACTGCGTGACTGACAGAGTCAAAGGCTGGTGATGTACTTTAAGCAAATACCCTTGACTTAGTTTATGGAAGTAACCGCCCTCAGTCTCGAGGCGAGATGAAGTATATTGTAGGCCTATACTGAGATTAACAGCCAATGACCATAGGATCTTAGGCATATTCTCAACTGAACTCGTCGAGTACCACATTCAGGTCCGTGTTTTCTATATAAGAAACACCGTCACGGAACGTGCATTCAGTTTTCAGCCACACAAACATACACACGTCCACCATCCTGGGATTCCAAATTCTCTAAATTTCTTCCGGCTTGAAAATTTTCTATTGAAAAGGTGAGTCACGTGCAAACGAACGTGCTTTTGCGAAGCTTCCAATTCTAAAGTGCGTGCAACTTTGGTCGATGAAACGTGGTTGAAAGTCGCATGAAATCTTGCTGGTGGGCGATCGATAACATTTCTGACCGTTTACTATCTTGTGCAAGTTTTAGCTTCGGAATTTAAACATTTGAGCGGTAATTTTTTTCAGTGAAATTTTATTCACCTTGTAAATAAATTAGAAAGTTCAAGTTTGATTTTTAGTGAAAAATTTGAATTCTAGTTTTGTGGGTAAAGAAAGTTTTTCCTGGATTAATGGTAATTACCGGCCAGAACCTGTATGTTCACCCAGTTATTTCTATTATAGTCCTATGTCACGCACACTATCGGAAAATGCAATGTTGAGTAATTTATGTAATAGAAAGTGTCGCGTGATTATTCTGATCGAAGTATTTGCATATACGTATTTATATTGGTTTCTAAGACATAAACGGAATTTCTAATTTTCGACGCATAAATAGCATGCGTTACGTGCTCAATTTGTTGACAATGCGGACAAGTAACTTTTCGCATCATTGCGCATGAGCTCTTTTATCACTAATTACTAAACACAGGCCCCTCAAAAATTGTGTCACACTGTCAGGGGGGTGATCAATTTTGTGAAAATTTACAGTGAAGGGAGGGGGGTTAATGCAGAATACATCGCTCATATAAGATATGAATGTGAATAACAATTTTTTTAAATGCTTGAAAAAATGAAAATTAGTGATTTGCTTTTACAATTAAAACATTTAAATACAGACTTCAAACTATTTCTGACATTCCCCTCTTGACCCTTTTTTTATGAATTCCGCTTTTTTCTCACGTTTTCAATAAACCTTTCCTTTTTTAAATCTTTTTCTCGTTTAGGCTTTAATTCTAAATTCTAATATTTTGTTGAAAGTTGAACTATTTTGTCGAAAATTCGTTCTCTTTTTAGTTAATAAATAATTTCCTTAACTGAAAATTCAACTAATCTATCATTGGCTGACGATTGATCCTTTATAGTTGAAAATTAACAAATATGTTTTCTATTGGAAACTCTTATTTTTTGGTTTATGATAAAATCACTTTGTTATACGTTAAACTGATTTTTTAAGCTTCATTTTATTAGTTCATAATTTGAATATTTGGTAAAAAAATCATTTTTTTTAGTTTAAAATAGTTGGTTGTAACTTAACATTAAACGGATCTATTTTTGATTAAAAATTAAATTTTTTATAATTCAATAACATGGTTGAATTATTATGTATTTTGTTTAAAATTTACCTTTTTTGTTTAGAATTGAACCTTTTTAGTTTCAAATTCATTTATTTGTTGAAACATACATTTTTTAGTAGAAAATATATATTTTCGAATAAAAAATTTATTTAATTGAAAATTCGTCGTCCTGGATTAAAAATTAAACTGTTTTTTTTGTTAATATTCTGGCATTTTTGGTTGGAAATATAACTTTTTGGTTAAGCATTAAACGAACTGGTTAAAGCTTTAGGTTACTTCATGATGATTTAAATATTTGATTGAATTTTTTTTGAATAATTTGTTGTAACTGAAAATGTAACTATGATATTTTGGTTAAAAATTGGTTCTTTTTGGTTGAACGTTCAAGCATTGAGTTTTTAATTCCAAATTCATATTTTTTATGTAAAATTCAACTTCTTGGTTACAAGTTGCAATACTTTGTTAAATAATAATTTATATAATTGGAGATTGAACCATTTTGTGAAAAATTCACTCTTTTTGTTTAAAAATTGATCATTTTTCGTTAAAAATTTAAAACTTTGGTTAAAAATGTATTTACTTTATTATAAATTAATCTTTCTGGATTAAAAATAAAACAGTTTAGTTGCAAATTCTTTTTTTTTGTTGAAAATTCTTAATTATTTTCTTATAAAATATAACTATTCGGTTTAAAATTAACTTTTTAGTTGAAAACTCATTTTCTTGGGTTAAAAAGAATTTTTTTTTTATGGAAACTGTATATTTTCTGAAAATTTAATAATCTAGTTGAATTTTTTTTCTTTAATAGCAGAGAATTCTTTATGACTAAATTTTGTTTAATTTGTTAAAAATTTAATTATTCCATTGAAAATTTAACACTTTTGTTAAAAATTTGACTTTTTGGGTAGAAAACTCCTACTTTTGGATCTAAAATCTCTTTTTGATTAAAGCTTAATTATTTCGTTTAGAAATTTGACTCTTTGGTTGAAAATATATTGTTTTATGTTAAAAATTTAACTGTTTATTCAGAAATGTATTCATTTTGCTTCTAAGTTCAAGTATTTGTTTGTAAATGAAACTTTTGTTTTCAACGTTTGTCTGATGAATAAGTTTTCTTCTTCTTAAAAGTCAATTTTGTGGTTGAAAATTAAATTTGTTAGGTTAGCATTTTAACAGTTGCGTTGAAGTTTTAATTACTTTATCGAAAATTCGTAACTGTCGTCTAAAAAATTTGTCTTTTTTGACTTGAAGATTCAGCTATTTTATTAAAAATGAAACTGTTCATTGTTGAAGTTAATTTCATTGGAAAATTTGACCATTTAGTTAAACATTCGCCTTTGACTGCAAAATGTTGAACTAATTGGTCAAAAATTTGTTTGTTTTGCTTTAAAGTTCAACTATGTGTCGTAAATGCAACTTTTTGGACTGAAATTAATTTGTTTTTTAGTTCTTAATTCAATTCTTTCTTTGAAAATGAATCGCTTTCTGTAGAAAATGAATCTTTTTCGGCGAAAGATTCAACTATTTTGTTAAAAATGCAATGTATCTCTACTTAACTTCTTGAGCATTTTATATTAAATTAAATGGTACTCAAGCATTAATTTTTGTTAAATTAATTTATTGCCCTATTATTTCTTCTTTTTCATGAAAAGCTACCCTATATCCCCTATCATAAAAGCCTTTTTAAGAACCCCACGTAAGTAAAAATAAACATTTTCTAGCTGGATAAATTTAAGAAATAATTTCTCAATTTATAATAAACAGAAGTAAATTGAAAATGCAAAATTAGTAGATACGTTAAGCGTGAGGTCTGACATTGATAAACGTTTTTGGTAACCACTGTTTGTGACATTGTGTTTAACACTGAAGATATTTGTTCAGAATCATTCAAGGTGTGTTACTCGTTTGCCTTCTGCGAGAGCAAATTTGAGACAAGGGCATATCCGCTTCCGAGCACAATCCTGCGTGTCGACTATTGCAGCTTCCTGCCTTGCGGCAAAATCTTGAAAATCTCTGGCATGACGACTACCTTCTACGTGCTGGAACGCGAGAGATGATAAAATGCACAAAACTATTTGTCACGTTTAAGATATGTCTATGGCATGAATCGTTTGACTTCTGAATAGAAATTTCCCAAGAGTCCACGATTTTTGAGGCTGAAACGAAAATTAAAATAAGGTATTGTAAAAAAATCTACTTATTAGTATAAAGTCACATTATAAAAATTTGTGAGGAAAATGCAACTATTTATGAAAATTTTATGAAATATTTATGAAAAATTTATGAAAATTCTAGGGGACGCTGAAAAATTAATGCAATTAACGATAACATTCTTTATCGTACTATTTGCTTCTGAATTTTAAGCGCTCAGACTTTTCAGTACTTGGAAGGTTTGTCCAATTCCTTCTTTAGAACAGGGTTAAATCGGGATTTTTTAAATTAAAATTTGATATGCATTAGTAACAATAAGAAATATTAAAATGTTAAGAATAAGAATTGTATTGTTAATTATAAATTTTTCTACCATCCACTAAAATTTTCTTCGATTTTTCATAAATAGTTTACGAAATAATAATTTGTTAACCAATCTATGTAGATACGTTCAACCACACGATGTAAAGGAACACATGCATTTTTTTTACAAAATTTTATAACGTCATTTCATAGTAATGAGTAGATTATTTTCCAATTCTTAGTTTTAATTGTGATTTTAATGTCAAAAATCGTAGGATCACTTGGAAAATTTATACTCTACTGTCTTTTCAAAAAATTCAGACACCTCAATTTTGGACAAAGTATATGTGGCAAATGAAGGTTTTCCTTCACTTATATAGAATTTTACCATTTTTAGTAGATTAGTAATTATTTCCAGGCTAGTGAAAATGTAAATAGTACCATTATGTTATGATCATCTTAGAATATTCATCTTTGAATGGCTGTTACTCCCTTAAAATGCTTGACAAAAAATCTTTAAAAAACGTTTCTTAGTTTTGGAAATGACATGTGACTACTTTTTTGTTATTACCTTGATAAAAAATTATTCTTTCTGAACTTAAATTTTCCGCACAAAAATTATCAAAGAAATTCATATATATATTTTTAAGTTTTGTTGGTAATGCAGCTTCAGGGAGTAAAATCCATTTAAAGTTGAGTATTATAAAATGGTCGTAAGATATTGGTACTCTTTACCCATTCACTTTTTAGGAAATAATTTATAATTTAAAAAAATTGAGTACTGTATTAGTATAGGAAAAATATTCATCTGCAACATACACTTCGTTCCATATTTCTAGAATTTTTTTCTGCTGAGTTTTTAACTATAATCTGTTGAATGTTCTGTTGAATAAAATAATGTTACTTATTTGGAAATTTTTATTTACTCAATTGATGGTGCAGAAAATTTGTAATCTTAATGAACAT
>JAAAKG020182601.1:0-25760 GCA_010014905.2 Druon quercuslanigerum
ACATCCGGGCCAATCGACCTGACATCGTGATGCAAGAAAAAAAGGTGGAAGAGTCTACATCATCGACATTGCTTGTCTACTTAACCGAAATTTGCAAACAAACTATACAACCAAGTTTCACAAGTATATCGAGTTAAGGCATGAAGTAAAGACCATATGGAGGATTGTGAATCATGCATCTATTCTTACCATTGTGATTTCGGCTACAGGCATTGTACACGCAAGATGCACTGAACATCTTGAACATTTAGGAATCAGTAGGGTATTGGCAACAGCTCAGAAGGCGGTTTTATTCAACACCTGTCGCATTGTCAGAAACTTTCTTGACCATCAGGAATTAAGCGACGAAAAACCTTTGGAGTGGCAGATGGTAGCTCTAAGAAAGCATCCAGGGGTGACTGCTGTCACCTCCAACGCTCGCGGCAGCTCGTAATTGTATACCTACAACATTATCGCAGGAGGTTTCAAGCATCGTATTAGATTAACTAATAAGATCCTGATTTCATCAGTAACATGACTTAGTCCGTGGCTATGTTGTATAACCGGGTTCACCCGAGTAAAAGTTTTACATTATATGCATTTGGCATTAAAACACACGTAGCTTCATTGTCTCGTTCAAAAAATGCACATTATTAAAAACTTTTTTCAATGAACACTTTATTGCAACTTCTGCCGTTTTTTTCAAAAACTGAACTTAAAAACTATATATTTAAAAGTTATACATGCGGCCTGCACAGCATCCTGACTGTTTGTCAGCTTCCAAATTATATCCCTAACTTCAGTGACCGAGACTTTGTCAATTGAATTTTCTACCGCATCGTGTTTTACAATGTACATCGCAGTTGTGGTGCAGTTGTGGTGTCCAGCGAAGCTTCGATTAATGAGTCTCATTTTCGCATTCCCATCCTTCCTTTAGTTACGAAACGAAAAACTTATATATAAATATGTGCGTGCGAGCTCGCACGCATGTGTGTGTGTGTGTGACTCCTTTAAATACTGTGAAATTGTTGAATGAAAAAATTTTATTTTGGATTTTCCATTATTTTGTATGCTGTCAAAATTTGAATTTTCGATTTTTCAAGAAAACTCAACTCGTTGTTATGATAATCTTGTGGGGCAGGGGTCTTTAGCGAGGAGAAATTGAGTCCCAAGTACTCAATTGAAACATGTTTCGTTCTCACTACTACGCTACCTCTCTCAGCACGGAAAAATTCCGTCTCACCCTTACAGCTGAGTAGAGGGTCGTGGTGGTGGAAACGAAACATGTGGTAAATGATTATTTGAGACCCAATTTCACCTCGCTGAAGACCCCTGTTGTAGGGCATTCAAAAATCAACGTTTTTCTTCTATTGCCTTTTTCCCATATCGTGCATTATTTGGCTTAAAATGTCCATTTTCGTGTATTTTTTTAATTTTATAAATGCTATAACTCTGGTAATTTTTGGTTTTGTGAAAAAGGGAATCAGGATAAATTATTTCTCTTTTTCAATACTATGCATATCCGTATATAAAATTTTTAAATTTTAAACAAAATTAGTCGCAAAAATATTCAAAATTTACTCACTTTTTGAATGAGTGGGTCACGCTTTACCCAAATCTGATACCTTCTCTGATGACAATGTAAAAAGCGACCATTTGTACCGAAATTTCGGTACTCGTAGCCACGATCAAAATTCTTTGATAAGTTTCTTTGCATGCATAACATTTTTTAAATATTTAAAGAAAAAAAGTATCGAACCCTTTTAGAAATAAGTTGAATAAAATTCTTGGTTTTACATATTTTAAATTATTGGTTAGGAAGCGTTATTCCATAGCAAAAACTGAGCAAAAAATCATAATAAAAGAATTTGATAAATTGAAAATTATGCGTTTATTACTATTTCAAGATTATATCGAAATTTTGTCATATCGGTATCATCGTTAAATTACAATCTATAACGCTATTTAGTCACCCATCTCTAAAAAAGTTCCTTCATGGTAGCCATATTGATTTCGGAAGTTCTGTTTATCAGATATAAAAATATTTAAACGGCATTTTAATCTGTAAGGTGACGGTTCAAGTCGGATCTAGGATTATTAAAAACTATTGATACTTAAATATTTGACATGCTTTTGAAAATTTTGTTTTGAATTTTTGTGTTTTTAGCGAATATTCCAACATGAAAAAAACGGCCTGATATACCTGCAAAATCCTATAGTTTTCGGGTGAGAACCACATATACTGAATGCACCAGAAAAATTTTGACGGAATTTTTGGATAGATTTTGAAATATCATGTGTACCAGTGAGAAAAATACAGTTTTGAGAAAAACGCATTAAACACACCGCTGATTCGCACACTTCCTGCGGGAGAAAAGGAGAGAGTAGATATCAGTGCGCAACCGCAACTAATTATAATTATTGGTTTGAAACGTCTGAGCTTGGCAATATAGGTGCAGTCACCCCAGTCAAAACTCGTGGCGCCTTTTACCTCGCTTTTTACAGCATGATCGGTCTTCATATTAATACTCCGTGATCGGACACTACCGAACGCTACGCTTAACTTCCCGGTGACTTCGAATATAGAAAAATTACTTTAGCCACATATTCTACACATCATTTAGATGCAAATTGCGCAACAACAAAAAATTGAGTTTTTTTAAACCTTTAGGCGGAATGAACCCATTAAGGTTATTAGTCTTTTCGCATTTCTCTTTTCTTTATTATTCATTACTTTTGTTCAATAATTTAACGTTTTAAATACATAAAGAAAAAAGACTCTTTTTCTCAAAACTTTAAAATAATAATCAGAGAAAATCTTTTTGTAAGTAAACATCGAGTTCAACAACTTCTTGGTTGAAGATGGTTAAGGCTCACCGAGCTATGTTTTTCCGTTGTAGGGCAGATCTTCTGACAGCGCCTTGTTTCAGACTATGCGCTGTATAGAAATAGTCTGGTACACGGCGCTGTCAGCAGATAGTCTCATATTGAATGGGGATGTCGATACAGTCAGATCTTAGAATATACGGTAAAAATAAAAAAACAGGTTAGAAAATGTCAGTATTGTTGAAAAGTGGTATTTTATAAATTCATAAATGTCTTGAAGAAAAACACCTATAATTTTCTTAAAGAAAGGGGCAAGAGAAATAGAATAAAAAACGAATTGTTCCCACAAGAAATTGGGCAAAAATCATTAAAAACAGTAGAATAGAAATAGATAGTCTTCTTACACTGTGATGGTGAAGGAACAGAAACAGCTGAGTGTCTGAGAAAAAGCGTTGATCTAGGATGATTAATTATGCAATACAGGTAAAGCCTCCTAAGAAAATTCTGAGAAGAAATACTAATCTAAATGGGAATCGCTCTTATATCTGTCATTCGTATGCATCATCTACGTCTGGCACCACACATGACCCAAGTATGGCATAAAGAGCGGTATAGTGTTACTTTACGGTCTGCTACAGGCATAATATTATTTTTCTCCGTAACGGCACGTGCCACGGAAGTGTCATATGCCAGTGTCCTTATGATCTACAAAAGTATGTAGTTATGTAGTAATGTACTATATACCTACTGATGAGAGGCACAGAAGATGTGATACTGGGCAAGAGATAAGAATGCGCGGGATGAAGAACAAACAAGCGCATATGGTCATATGGTTGGTGACACTTTAGACGCTACACGTATATGTGTATATCTTCCCGCACATTTTTTTATCATTATCAACATGCTAAGGAAGATAAAAGTATAAATTATTTTCATTCGTAGTTGAAAAAACGAATTACATTCCAACACGTTAGAGAAATCTGCAGATTCACTTGCTAAATTTGGTTGGGCGCGGATGTCCTATTTAGTTAATTTTTTTTAAATATTTTTCTAAAATAATGTTTTCCAACCCCGATCAAGAAATACCAACACAGCCAAATTACTTAGCCGAATTCAAAAAATATTAGCTGATTAAATCCGATTAAAATAATCGTCTTCAATTGTGTTTAATCAGAGACAATAGGATTAATCAGTCTGAATTAATACCTCGATATATACACCACCGTTGTAAATTGTCAGCAAGGTCAGCGAAAGTACAATTAAAAATTACTGCTGACTTTAAAACATGATTACTCGTTCAAAAATGAAGCGAGAAACTTTTCAAACCCATTAAAAAGCTTATCAAATTACGCCTTTACTGAGCTTTAAAGGAGATATTTTTGATCTTTTAAAGAGAATATAGCACGTGAGAAATTTAAAAAAAAATTCAAGAGATTCTCGAATTTTATATCTTGAATTAAACTTGTGGCATACCCTAGAAAACTTGTAGCAAAAATCTCAAGTGCATGCCAATTAGCCTTTAAAGTCTTACGTTTAATTTAAGCCAACAAAACTTTTTAAAAATCTTCACGCGTTCCCGAGATACGACTAAAAATTTTCAAGAGTGTCTGCGCCAAATTTTAGTTGCTTTACCATCGAGTCTGGCAGGATTGGACGTTTATTGTCATATCTTGGAAACTCCTAAATATTTTTGAAGTTTTATAAGATTGAATTATTAATGAGATTTCACAAATTACGACCTGTACATTTCAGTTGTTTTACTGAAGTATCCTACTATCAAGGACCATTTCGCTGGCCCCACCACCTACGCAAATTTAACTCTTTTTATGCCAAATATTTAGTGCAGAATTTGTTCAAATTTATTTAACCAAAATTAGAATTTGTGCATCGCCCGAAGTACCTGATTTCTTAAACCAGCGGAAAGTTTCGCTGGCCCTGTCAGTGTTTTTTTGTTTGTTTGAGAAATCAGGTACTTCGGGCGATGCACAAATTCTAATTTTGGTTAAACAAATTTGAACAAATTCTACACTAAATATTGGACATGATTCAAAATTAACTTTATATGGGCCAATTAATTTCGTCCTAATTTGTTCATATGTGTGCAACCAACTTCTAGCCCTAAAAACTACCCCCTATTCGGTAAAAACAATGGAACAGCAAAATGTTTCGCTGTCGCCGACATTATCCAAAATAAACTTGATATATTCCTATTAGTTCCGTCTTTATTTGTTCAAATTTGTACAACGAACTTCAGCCCCTTAAAGATATCTCCTGTGCGAAAAACACCATGGTGGAAACAGCAAAAAGATTCGCTGGCGCAAACTTTATTTAATGCATCTGCATCTACACGCCATTATTATCTATTATAGAATGTAGAATTATACATGTACTTATATTATGTAGATAAGTTTAATGTCAAATTCAAAGCGCACGGGTATTTCATTGAATATATTTCGCTAAAAAATCGATCAAATTAAAAAAATGGAATTTTCTCAGTGTATTTCCTTTCATAACAGGAGGGTGCAAGTGCACCCCCTTGCACCCTGCTGCCGGCGCTCATGATTTTGCCTAAAAACAGCAAAATTTGCGTGGGCGGTGGGGCCAGAGAAATGGTTCTGGAGAAGCCCACGTATCAGAACCGTGGTGCGGTCTGTGAGACTGCACTTCGTTACTCAAAAGTTAAACGCAGTCAAAAGACGACTTGCGAAAATCCCTTACAGTCACTTTTACCTTAGAGCTAACCGCTATTGTCTCGCCTTAAAATTTAAGATCTCTCTGATTCGTGAGTTACCACCCAGCTTTGTACAACAATTAATATAAATTATTGAATGCTATGTCAAAATTCGCATACTTTATAAACATATGTCCCATGATAGTTTGTCTAAAAATTATAATAGTGGCAATCTTAATATTATTTAATATTTTTTATCACATAAAATCCTCATAAAAAATTACTTTTAACAAGCTCTTAAGAAATCTTGTAATAAAATATAATAGGAAATTTAATTTTTTTCACTAGGAAATTCTCTGTTCATTCAATTAGTTATAATTCTTTTAATATCTAGTATAGTTTTGATATTGACTTTTGGAAAAATATTTATTGTTTGTAGCGATAATAATTGTTAGCAAAATTACACACTTAGAAAAATAAATTTATGATTAATTATGTTGGTTTATAGTTTTGGTTTAAATTTAACTTAAACTGATGTTCAAATTAAAGACTATTTTTTAGTTATATTTTTAGTTACTTTTATTGTTGAATATATTTTTGCAATACTCTACAAAACCACCTAAGGATCCTCGTAATTATTGTTTATTAATTCTTAATAATATGTAATAGTGTGTAATAATACGTAATAATGTGTATTACTGTGTGAAAATGGGTAATAAATTGCAATTAATGTGCAGGGACATAGCCAGGATTTCATAACAGGAGGGGTTTGAAAGGTGGAACAGAATGTATGTTACTACGTACAGGGAAAATTTAGGATAATTAAAGACATAACATTTATAAATGTCATATTTATCATCCTTGAGCGAAAAATTGTTTTAAAATCATGAAAATTCTACATTGTTATGAACATCTATTAAATTTTTGTAACATTTTTTTAATTATCCAATAATTTAGACCATATTTGGTTCTATAAGACGCCGGCCGTATTCCACGTAGACAGTTCTTTAGAGGGGAGGGGGGGGGGGGTGTAAAAAGTCCACGAATTTTCACAAGGGGTGCCGGGGGCTCTATCCAAAATCCACGTGGATCAGTATGCTTTTCTTTTCAAGAAAACCCGAATTCTTCGTCAATTCGCAGCTTCTTTTGGGTTCCTTGCTTTTGAAAACCACAAATATCCAAATTTTCATAAAAGATGGAATACGTCCATGTGAACAGAGGAGTCAGGGAAGGGGATTGTAAAAAGTCCATGTCTGTCCACATAGTGGGGGGCGGGGATTGATAATAAATTGTCCACATGGTATATTGATGGCCCCAGAAAACGCGCTTTTTCATTTCAGACCGATTAAAGAAGTATCTAGGACTACGAGAATCTCGTAAATAATCGGCACTTTTTTTTTATTTTAAAATGATGCTCGAAAATCTCGAGATATGATTTTTCAAAATATTATAATCGGGAAAAATCATTTGTTTTCAATCACTCACTGCTGTAAAAGAAGTTTTAAATAGTAAAAATTATTCTTGTACTGAAAATACGCATTCACCCACAAGCTTTGCAAAATAAAGTCGGCGTCAAAAGTACGCGACCCTCACTTTGAACGATCACTACTCATTTTAAAAAAATCGCAGAAAATTTTAGCCAGGTATACGTTAAAGGTTAAAGTCTTCCGCGTTGAACGATATTTATATTGTTTTCTTACATATTTTTTTAAGCTAGCGCTGATATAAAACGTGTTAAAAACCGAGGTTTTGGAAGCACTTTTTTTAAGACTCGACTTTCAGAATAATAGGTACCTCAGGAGGAAGGGGATACCGTCGTCCCTGTCTTTTCCCCTCCCAACTATTGACCTGTGGCTGAGCCGTTATCTCCTACCTCTTGACGTACCCATTGTTGTAAAATGGATACTTCTTTTCTGACATTTTTTCTACGGTGCCTACTCTCCTTAAATCGTGACATATTCTTAAAGGACTTTTTCACGAAATATCGATCTGTTTCATTTTTTTAAAGTGTACTTTAATCACGTTGCAAAACTGCACATTTTAAGCAATAAACCAACTCCCTATCAATATTTCTGTCGAAGATAAGATTTTGCGGAAAACGGTCTGTAATTTTTTCAGATTTTTTTAGACTTCCAGCTCATTTTGGGATGTCTCAAAAGTCGAGGCTTAAAAAAAGTGCCTCCCAAACCTCGTTTTTTGACACGTTTTACATCAGCGCTAGCGTAAAATAATTTGTAGAAAAAGAATAAAAATATCATTTAATGCGGACGACTTTAACCAAAGAGAGAGTCGCGTACTTTTGACGCCGACTTTTGTGTAACATACCGCTTTTTACCTTAAAATTTTTGATTCAAGATTCTGAAATATACAGGGAAAATTTGAGAATGGAGAAATGATAACTCCAAGCGTTACGAATTTTTATAATCCATCGCGCTAAACTAGGAGCTATAACTCCAAGTAACACTTGGAATTTTTATTTTTCCATTCTCAAATTTGTGCTGCATATTTGAGAATCTTGAACCCAAAGTTTAAGGAAAAAAAAACGGTGAAGAAAAATGTTCCAAGTTCAAAGTAAATAAAATTGTTTATAAAAATTCACTATATTTTTATGAAAAAAACAAATAAAAGAAGGTATATTATACTATTTTTAAAATTTTGTGGGTAAATGCGTATTTCGAGTACAGGAATAATTTTTTCTATTAAAAACTTCTTTTACATTGAGCGATTGAAAACAAATGATTTTTCTTGATTACCAAATTTTTAAAAATCATATCTCGAGATTTTTGTGTATCACATTGAAATAAAAAAACGCGTGGATTATTTTCGAATACAAAATGCGAAAAAAAAGTTTAAATGTTTATTATATATCATCATTATTATATTATTCATATTGCAAAATTTATATATAATAAAATTTATTATCATACTTATTTTTTTTTATTTATCATTTATCATACTTATATTTTATTATCAAAATAGTATGATAGTATGATTAAAAATATAGTGAATTTTTATAAACAATTTTATTTACTTTGAACTTGGAACATTTTTCTTCACCATTTTTTTTTCCTTAAACTTTGGGTTCAAGATTCTCAAATATGCAGCAAAAATTTGTGAATGGAAAAATAAAAATTCCAAGTGTTACTTGGAGTTTTAGCTCCTAGTTTAGCGCGATGGATTAAAAAAATTCGTAACGCTTGGAGTTTTCATTTCTCCATTCTCAAATTTTCCCTGTATATTTCAGAATCTTGAACCAAAAATTTTAAGGTAAAAAGAGGTATATTACACAAAAGTCGGCGTCAAAAGTACGCGACTCTCTCTTTGGTTAAAGTCGTCCGCATTAAACGATATTTTTATTCTTTTTCTACAAATTATTTTACGCTAGCGCTGATGTAAAACGTGTCAAAAAACGAGGTTTGGGAGGCACTTTTTTTAAGCCTCGACTTTTGAGACATCCCAAAATGAGCTGGAAGTCTAAAAAAATCTGAAAAAATTACAGACCGTTTTCCGCAAAATCTTATCTTCGACAGAAATATTGATAGGGTGTTGGTTTATTGCTTAAAATATGCAGTTTTGCAACGTGATTCAAAGGCAGATGCTTATCATTTTCTCGCCGATAGTAGTACCGTGAGTGGGCAGTTCAGTAAATAAGCTTGTTCCATCGTCAACTATATACGGTTATATACGACACTGATCATGCGTATAATAAGGCGTAATAAGGATTACTCCGTTCAGTTTTTTGATTAGTGAAGCTTTTTTTCGTAAATTTTAAAGTATCCGGTTAAACATAAATTTTTTCTGTTTTTCAATAAGCTTTCCGTTTCAAGCGTTTCAATTTGGAGATTAATTGCTCATTAAAATTTTCACCATTTTTTCCTTGAATTGGAATTGCTTCAAAATTCAACAGTTCAAATTTGAAATTTTTCATTTTTAGATCCCTTAACTCTATATAAATTTATTTTGCACGTTTTAATTTTGCAAGCCAACTTGATAAGAGCATAATTTACAATTAGAAATCAAATAATTCAATTTTGACAATTTCTAGTTTAAAGTTCTCAAATCTAAATTAGTTTTAAATTTCTCAATTTAAAAGAAATTAAATATTTAATAATTTAATAGCATTTAATGATTATTTACAACAATAAGTCGACATCGGACCCTTCATTAAAGACATTTTTAAACAACACAATGTTGTGGAATGTTATGAAATGTTATAAAAACCCTTAATAAGAGATCAGGATAAAAATAAACGTTGATCAGTACATTGGCTCATTCACAACACGATTCTTTTCTTAGCATCTTTGATTAAATTTGAGAAGGTAGGATCATGAATCCCATGTCTATACATAGCCTATAATCTCTGTCATGCTACACCGCCGTATTATCTCTTACTATACACACCGGTGCTCGAAAGAGCATATTTGCAAGGGCAAACCCGGGTGGTAATACATTTTTAAATAATTTAGTCTCCTCTTGCATTTCATTTATAACATGTCCCTATCAGACATCCTACTTTAATCCTCTAGTTAAAAATTTCTTTTTTTTTAAACTCTTTCAACTTTCCAAATAATCACGGAACACATTTTTAATCTTTCTGTTTGGAGAATTATTTTTCAACTGCCCTAAACCAAAAATTGTTCGGACTTAAACTTAGGCAAACTATAATCCTACTGGATCGATGTTTGCAGAGAAGAAACGTTGTCCTTGTGACACAAAGTGCCGGTTTACCCATTAGGCACAGGCAAATGCCTAGGGGTACCATGGCGTGGCGAGCGCTCAATGTAGGACGAAATGAAAGGACGGGTTTCAAAATATATTGTAGAAGTCAACTGTTAAACGATTTTTATTTTTATTTTTTAAAAATTCTTCATTCAATTTTAAAGAGACTAGCATCATTGACGGTTGTCAATCACGCACGTGTAGTTTTTCGATTTGCGGGGAAAACTAATTTTTAATACAAAATAAAAATTTCAGATAAATTTTTATTATTAAAATTTATTTGTTGTTCAGGTGATATAAACATATTTTTCAGAGATTCTTTGGAAAATAAAAAAAATTTTGAAAATATCAGATAGGTAAAATTAACATTTCAACAAAACTATAATTTTCAACTAAAAAAGGATAAAATTCTTTTAAAAGACGAAAAATGCATCCTCAAATATCTTGGATAACTGCTATAGTTTGTAAAGTTTAGTTCTAGTTTAAAAAAAACTTATTTCATTTTTATTTTTTTAGGCTCATCGTTTTAGCTACTCTAATAATCTGAATAATAAGATGTTGAGCACATAGTAAAAAAAATTACTATACCTATTATCTACTTTAAGCCGAAGCTGTATAAGACAAACTGTCCACACGATATGTACTCTGATGGAAAAGATAAGACCAGCTTATGATGTCTCTCATCTCACAAAAAAAAAGAAAATAAATTTTTTTTAATGCCTGAAAATCTGGCCGAATTTTATGACATTTTTATAAATCTTTTGAATTTTCTTGAAATTTTTAAATTTTAAATTTTTCAAATAAAAAATTCTTTCTTCTTCAAAAATTATTAAAACGCTCTGGAATATTCGAAAATCTACATTTTAATTTAACTTTCCCAGAAATATTTTTAAAAACTGCACAAGCTTGATACCTTTCAAAATCCTTCAAAATTTTATTTCAAAATCTTTAAAAATCTTTAAAAAATTTAAAAATTATGTGACTTTTTCCTTGAATTTAAATAAACATTTTTTAATTAAAAAAGTTGCCTGAAAATCTTCCAGATTTTTTTTACATTTTTATAAATCATTTCAAGGGTTATATGAATAATGAACTGAATACACATTTGAAATTTTCCCAGGAATCTTATCAAAATTTTACGTTATCTTAAGACTTTCAAATATATTCTTCAAAATTTTGTTTTTTAGAAATCTTCACATATCTACATTTTATGTAAAATTTCTTGAAATCTTCTTAAGATTTAAATTATTTTCGAATCTGTTTAAAACTTACAAATATCTACTAGAATAACTGAAAGTTTTGCTAAAATTTGTGCAAATCCTGCGAACGTGAAAAAAGTCCCTTGAAACGTTCCAGTTTTTTTGGACCTATGTTGATATCTTCAAAGCTTAAAATAAATATCTTTAAATATAACCTAAATCATTTTGAATTTAATAGAATTCTTATTGTGGCTATCGGTAACTTTTTTGATAGCCGGTAAACAAAATTTTTCACTGACACCAGCATAGTGCATGCACTTCATGAGTTACGGTATTCTAAGTTTTGTCTATAATTTAATTATTTTTATCGTCTTGAAAGTTTGGAAAAGCTTAAAAAATTGTAGTGTGGTAGCAAAATGTGAAAATCCGATTTTTTCCTAATATTAAAAATTCATTTGCAATTAAATTTTTCACTTTTAGCAATAAATTTTAAAAACATTTAGCAGTAAATTCAAAATAATAAACTGTATTAATTCCTGAAAACAGTTACTAAATGTCCTTACTAAATTCACTCAATATCGCTACTAATTAGGTTGTCAACAACAATGTATGCAAGCTGTGACTGCACTTTTTAAGAAGACAATTATATAAACAAATTATCACCGTAGACTTTTATTGACATCATACTGCACCCGCAACATAATTGAAGGAAAATTAAGAGATAAAACTATTTATTTTTGTCTTTAAACGTCCATACAGAATATTTGATTAAATAATGTGCAGATACTTATATGGAATCAACAAGTAACATCAAATAAATATGTTAATACTTAGCATATTTGGTAACATAATTTGAGGAGATTTATTAGAAAATAAATGGAAAAAATATGAGAAGGTTTAATACGGTTTGCAAAGAGGTGGGAGAGGGGTCCTAACCATGTAATTTCTAGAGGCACATTTTTATTTAAACAAACAGAGTGGTGACACATACTCACCGCTGATCAGGGGATGTAATTTTGTTTCGATAGGGAGCTTACGCCATTTCGACTGATCGTAAAATTAGTTAAAAAATCGATTTTTCACCTTCAAAAATTAAAATCAAAAGTAAATTTGACTTATTTCGAATTTATTTTTCCAAATTTACATTAATAATAATAAAATTGTGAGAAGAAGCTAATTGAAACAAAGGATACAGTTGTCTCAAAATATATTTTATCTCAACTATAATTCCACGCTATAATTTTTATTTCGCGTCAAGAGATATTTATAGAGTATTGAAACGAATAAGCATTAAAGATCACTGGAAAACTTTCACCAGAACGAATTTGCTTATTTGCTTCTTGGAAATAAAACGGGGGAGAATTTTCTCCTTCGATGTCTGAACCTGCGGAAACTGCTGAAAATCTTCGACTGGGTCGTCAATTTATTCAAAAAGGAAAAATAAGAGTCTGTACAAAATTTATAGATCCATTCGCGTCTATTGTGTATATTATGTAGATGCCCTAAAACATCTTTCTTCTCGATATTTACAATTAAGATTTAGATTTTAGATTCTGGGACTTCCGTAGGTAACCCATAGGAAACGAGGGTTTCAAAGGTAGTGATGGGACCAGGGCTGTAGCTTTTAATTTCACAGGTACATTGAGTTGACCCAAAGACCCTAAGTCATAAAGCCCAAACGGAGATTAGAAATTTAAAGCGCCTCAGCATTCGAAAATACAGGCATTTAAATTTTAGAGGTCCTCGGAGTTCGAAAATAGAAGCATTTAAAATTTAAAGGGCCCTAAGCCGCGATTTAACATTTTAAGTTTAAAGCCTAGCATCTTGCGTTGGAATTAAGTGAAACTTTTTCTCGCGGAATTTATTAATTTTTTTATATAGACCAATTCAAGTTCCACAAGAGTAAAGACCAATGGTAGTAATTTGAACATTAAGTGAATGAAACTTATTTTCTAACGCAATTTAAGTCAATTGAAGTGAATTGAGAATTCAAATATTTTCCAATAAACGCAAACGTATACCCAAGTGCCCAAATGAATTTCACTGCATTCTATCAAATTGTACATAATTCTAGTAAATTATACAGAAATAAATGTATCTTAAGGATGATCACCTAAAATAAAATGACTACAAGTAAACTCAAAAAGTGAATTGGGCAAACTAATGCTTGGCAAATTAACGTTCCTGCGGATTTCAAAATGAATTTAAGAAAATTCATCTGATTGAAATAATGTGAAATTTAGTAGACTTCCAATTTTCGCATTAAATAAACTCCAGTAAATTCTACTGAATTTTACACATTATTTGCAAGCATCCCATCAACTTTAAATTAAGGCAATGAAATTTTTTTTATTTGCATACAATTATCGATTTTATCACTATTTTTTGTATCATAGAATATATTTGTAATTCTTGACATTTGAACGACACTCAGGGAACTTGTGCTCGTACACCTTTGCGGAAGTTGGACAAATTCATTGAAAATACCCAATAGCCTTCAGTATCTAGACGTCTTTTGTCAGAATAGAACACCTAAATCGATATTTATTTTGTGAACTGATAAGATATACTTTTTACTTCTTCAATTCTCCTACAAATGCAATGATGATATCTCGTCTATAAAAATAATAAGGTCAGTAGTAAACAAGGTCCTACGTCACTTTTTATTTTTGAGAATACATCTGCAATTCACCTTGAAGAGTAGAAAAAACGATGTTGTATTATATAACAGAAATGCATATCTACCTTATTTTATTTTATTTTGAGATTGGTATCGTCTAATCAAAATACTGGAGATTATTAGATGATTGGACTATTATTAACCCATATTTAAGAATTAAATATTATTGTTAACCTCAAAATCTCTCAGTTTTAGATAATTATCTAATTAGAAACTGATATGCTTTTATAAGCAATTATATAATGAATGATCAATTGATCAAATACAATGTTGTGTAATATTCCTACTGTCTGTGATTGGAAATGGAAATTACTTAATTGTTATACATTCTTTTAAGTATATTTATTTCCACAGTATCATTAAATCATTATAGTTTTATCCACTCATATCAAATAAGTCCTTTCAACTTGAACAGAGAGGAGCCTTATTTTAAATGAATGAAACATTGGGCTCCTTTCCATGGATATACCCGTCCGTCCGAAATCAATAATAATTTTAAATGTTATCTGAGATAGATTAGAAAACTCGAGCAATTCAATTTCAAACGTATATCTTTAACTTTTTTTTCTTGAAATTTTATTATCTGGGCAGAATTTAGTTATAACACAAAATTCTGGAAATCAGTAAACAAATTTTCTTTAAAAATAGGTAATTCATTATTTCAATTTTTTTGAAAAAGCTCAATTCTTGTGCCCCGCCAATTTATACTTTTAGGTACTCTTTTAGCACAGAAAAACTATAAGGATAAACTTTAGCTTGATTTCGACGTAAAGATTACCTCAGGCAAAAATTAACTTCAAAGCATAAACTTTAAACAAATGTCGGTTAAAGCTTCTTCTGCTTTTCAAAGACAACAAATATATTCTGAAATACGTGAAGTTGTCTAAATAAAACTTTATCCCTCTAAAAAATTAGCTGCAACAAATTGTATCATTAGTTTTTTCTTTGAAGTACTCTTTTGGGCACTCGAGACTGAGTAATTTTTTAATGAATTATATATTATAAAAACGATAAAATTATTCTCATTATTAGAAAAAAATAGTTTGACTTAAAATTATTTATTAAAGTTTCTTTTCATCCAAAGCATAAGGCGCCATTTATTAAAATTTAAACATTTTGTTTGTATGTAGAATAAAGAATTATCTTATTTCTTCGAAACTCCATCAATAATGATATTGCAATTCTCTTTCGTTATTTCATATATCTCTTCCCATGCCTTTATTTTGATTTATTTTTTTTCTCAATACAATTGTATTCAAGAATTTTTGTTTAACATTTTGTCCTCCAAAGTAAATTTTATTAAAAGATTCCGAAAAATTGTCAATTTTCGCGCGTTTATGTACAAAATTAAAACGGTAGAAGATTCATTGTTCTTTATGAACGAAAAAGAATGCGTAAATAAATTTTTGATGACAGAGAATTCGTTTCAAAAACTAAAATTCCAAACTATTTAGATATGACGGCAGTGGGCAACAAATCCGAGCAAATATGAAAATATGTCCGAAATTTGTTTAAAATTGTTGACTAATCCTATTCAGAGAAACTTATGAAAAAATTCCAATGACATTTAACAAGAAATTAATAAGATCGAATCTGAATTATTAATTAGATAATGTAAAAATTTGTACTATTTCATCATTAATTTTTCAGAAATACAGTTTTAAGAAGCGATATTGAGTATAAAACCTGAAATATACAAAACCTCGGTAGAAATAACGTAGGCTTGCGTCGGATCAACAAAAGCTTTGTGTCCATGGAATTTTATAGAGTTGTTTTTTTATACTGATTGTTTATTACGCAAAGGTGATGCAATCGCTAAACTGTCAACAAAAATTAAAAGTTGAATTTGTCAAGTTGTAAAGGAATATCAAGATATTTCGTGGTTATATATACTTCGAAGCAACCTCAACTTTAATGAATGTCTATTTCTACCGTTACATTTCTGCATCTAACTTACAAACTTCGAACAGAAGTAAAAAAGAGATTTTTATTGATCCAAATGCCAAGCAGACAAAAAACGAAAGCACTGTAGAGAGGCTGGAAAAAGCCTTACGTAAATAAAAAGAAAATAGAAGTGTGCTATGAGTATAAAACATCAAGAGTCGTTAAGATCACGCACATAATATTTTTTAAAGAAAGAATAATTATTTTCCAATTTTCCTAAATTCCAGATTTTAATATTCTTTTAGACACTTGAACAAACAAAATATTATGTTTTTATCCCTGTTCAAAAGGTCTGAAATTAGATTTGGAATTAAATACACTTTTGAGATTTCACAGTAAACATTGGATATTTTTTTTTTTCTGCAGTTCTAATTTTATGTGGGAAATCCACATAGAAAATTTTTTCCGAGTTAGATTAATGCAAGTTAGGTAACCTCGACTATTTTGAAGTTTCTTTCCCAATTCGATTTTCGAATTTTTTACAGCGATTGCAGCACTTTCGCAAGATAGACAAACAGATAATAAAAAAAGAATTACTTTATATAGAACTCCATAGACACAAAACTTGTGCTGCTTTAACGGTATTTCTGCCGAGGCTTAAAATGTAAAAGTTTGAAGTTAAGCGTCTGATTAAAAATTCGAGACGTATAGATGTAAGCGAAAAAATTGCAATGCAAGGTTGGATTTGAAGAAGGAACCGTCGAACCGGAAATGGTCAAAGAAGTACTCCGGAAGGCACGCATGCTCACTTGAACGTTATGAGCGATGCAGGAAGAGAGAGGCTGCAAATATCGCCTTGTTTGTAAATGACTATGTAAACCCCTGAGTAAGTACAAGTACACACATAGTATAATATTATAGGTGGGATTAACACGCGCCTAATATGTAATGTACAACGTGTAAAAAGTAAAATGTGATGTACACGAATCTCATACGAATACACTAGAATCACGCGCACGAATCGAGCCACGCCACAGTCGTGTCCAGAAAAAGTTACATAAAGCTAGACGTATTTATTGCACAGAAAACTTTTGCTAATTAGCGCGAGAGAAACCGGCGACCAGCGAGCCGAGATGGATTATCCAGACAATCCTGCTACACTTATTCTATTAGAAATATCTTCCTAGACTATAAGAGTTGCAACTTGTGCGCATAAATTCATTTTGATTTTGCTTTCCTATTTTGATAAGGAGTATGACTGTATTGAATATGAAATCGTACAGATTCCCATTTCAATCCTTTCAAATCCATATAAATAAATCTAAAGGAGGGTTGCAAATGGGCAGATCATACTTTTTTTAAAGCTTTCCTTTTAAAATAATGTAGTATACTGCTTAAATAGGGGGAGATTTTTCCGTTCCCGAGCCGTAGGAAATCAGAAATATCTCCCCAGATTCACATGCTACACTTTCTTTAACATTCCTTATGATTTCGGCACTTTTCATGACTTTTCTGCAGCTCGTGCTTCCCCCCAGTCATTAACCAGACTTTTTTAACAGTCCTTGTGATTTCAGCGCTTTTCATGACTGGGTCGGTTTCCACATTCTGCCATTTCGAGTTGGTGAAGAAAAGGCCCGCAAACTGTTCTTTTCGTTCAAGAAACTTTTTTTCTGATTGTTAATACAGATTTTCGTATCAACTGAATTGAGCCACAGCACTTTTGATACATAAGGACTTACTGTGTCAAATACTATTTTGTCCGACAGTGGAGCGAAAACGAGTTTTTTAGTTTCCAGATATACAAAACGGAAATCGTAACTTTGAAATGACTGATTACAGGATCCGTATCAACTGGAAAAATTTGACAAATTGGATTCTATGAGGACAAAAGAGGGTTGGGGGCAAACAAGGGGGGCCAGGTCACGAAAGGTTGGCCTGGGAGGCGGAAACCCTTATCTAATAAACGATATTTTCAATTGAATTATTTCGTCAATTTTTTCCAATTTTAGAATTCTTGACACTTTTTATCAAGAAAAATTAAATTTCAATAAGATAATATAATATAAAGAACAATCCTTTCCTCAATTGCTTTGAATGTGGCCTCCCCCTTTTACAAGCGTGGAATCGCTTGGTTCCGCTCCTCCCCAAAGGAGCGAAAACGAGAGTTTTCGCTACGCTGTCGGACAAAGTACTTTCTAAACTCACCACGCTCAAGAAGCAATTTTATTTGCCCGCTTCACATACGGGCATGAAAATAGGTACAAAAAGTAATGAGGTATTATAGAAAAATATAGAATATAGAGTGTGCTTGAATATGATCGGGGAACTTGAGTTGAAAACAAGACCTGAAATATGAAGAAAACTGTGTTTTACCATTTTTCTCAGAAACTATTGATTTTAGTGCAAATATCATAACTGAAAATATTCTTTCATTCAAGATCTTCATCTTTACGAAAAATTCAATTCCACAAACACATCACTTTCAAGTTAATTGAAAATTTGGAATTAAAATTCATACACACAGAATGAATGTTTTTCTCGTTTCATTTAACTGAAATGATGTACAAATCCGTAAAAACAAAATCCTCTTTGATAATTTGGTTCTCTCTAATAATTTGGTTAAGTATACGCAATCTTTTTTTAAATTTGTCAACGGACTTATTGTTAGTTCAGTTCACAAAAAAATTATTAAAAACATCGGCCTCAAGTTATAAAACAATACAATTTTTTGACATTCTTTTTTAAATTTTTGTAAACAAGGTTCTATAGATATCAAGCCGTACAACTTGGATGTTAATTATTAAAATCCTGGATTATGAAATTTGATAGGAGTGCCTATATGTTATAGCGAAGAATATCGCTTTTTGTACCGAAATTTGAGCACAAATAGCTTCTTTTCCACGTCCTATTATTGGTACTAAAAAAATCCGACCATTCGTACCGAAATTTCTGTGCACGTAGCTACGGAAAAACTTAATATCTATATTTTACGACTTAATGTCTATTGATTGCTATCCCAAATTTAAAAATCCAAGATCATAAACGTATCATCCATTTTTCTCAGTGTATAACTGCTTCATAACAAATATTTGTTCTTTCTAATTTTAATTATACAGAATATTACATATAGACTTCATTTCAAACGGTCAAAGTTTTAGGTTAATTTTAAAATGAACACCCATACTCCCTGTAAACACATTTCCCCAATATGAAAATTTTATTGTGTTTAGGATTAATTGAATTTTTTTGATGAAGACATCCAAATATATTATAGTTATTCAACTGAAGGATATTGAATTTAATAATTATTTGAGCTGGGCAAAAGCGAGGGTCTGATGATAGCCTCCTTGAATAAATTCTGTTACGAACTCCAATCAGAGACGCCGCGCTGTAGCCGGTTCGAATTCCAATGCGGATAAGCGGAAATAAAATATGACTAAAGAATTGCTCTTCCTCCATGGATTTTGTTCTGTTGTAATTGCATGTACAAATTCGTTAATTTCATTAATAAGGCTGATGATGTTCATCTGTGCTTAGAAACTGGACCTACGAAAAAAAGTATTGGTAATAAGTAGTAAACCCAATATTGCTTTCTATGATATTAAAATTTTGCATCTTTTCTCATGAACATTTTCTGTAAATTGTACAAACTTTATTCAAGTTCATATTTTCAAAATGTAATTGGGCAGAAACTTTCAATTTGTACAGAAAATAATATACATGACCAATTGACCATTCTGTAAGCTCAAAAAGCAATTCTGCATATTCTACGGAAAATTAATATTCTCTCCGTATATTAACTACATTCTGAAATGCTTATTAAACTTATTATACCTAATTAGTTAAATTTAAATGTTTCGCCTAAGCTTTTCATAAAAAGAATTATGCTTATTTTGAAGGCAGTGCATATATGTATGCTGAAAATCCATCTATTTATACCCAAATTTCAGTACAAACAGTCCTTTTCTCGGCCCCGCTATATTCGTACAGAAAAAAATCTATTTTCAATGTTTGTTTTTGGCCTAGTTATTAATAAAAGACCTTAAACAAAATTAAAAGACATGTGCAAGATAATAATAGCCTTATGCGCATTTATGTGACATGCTGAGCGCAAGCTCACAGGTGCACTGGATTTATGTTATGTATTTGTGAGAAACACGCAGGGTGGGTCATTGAAGGGGAACTATGAGAGTGCAGCAGAACTTACATTGTATGCAGTCTACTTTACCATTGGTACCTGTTCATGTTATTTTAGTATAAATGTTTTATTGTGATTACATGATCAGAATCTCGATTACAATTGATCAAAAAGAAAAAATTGCCTAAAAAATCAAACATTTAAAATTTTTTTAATCCCATTAGGCAGAAAAATAAACGTTTATCTACTACTAAAGGATCCATTTATAATATAAAACCTCCTCGAAAACCTACTTAAAAAATTTTCTTGAAAATCTTCCTTATTGTCCCTGTCGAAATTTCTTATCGGAAGCGTCAAATACATTGTACGAGATAACCTCAATTTAGGTCACTGGCTGTACGTTCTTTATCTCGATATAGATTCGTCTCACAAATTCCAAGCCCAATTGAACTGATTAACTAAATATCAATCATCTTTGAAATGATTCTATCACCTCTTCTTTTAAATTCTGCTTTCTATAATCGCATCATTTGGACTGTATATCTGTCGAGATTTGCAATATAATAAAAAAAATCCATTTGATAATATTAGGAGAATTTTTATTCAGCAAAATTGTAAAAAAATTATATTCTTATTAGCGCTTATTTTCGATCTCAGAATGAGTAAAACTCTTCATGCTGTATGGAACATATAGTGAAAATATCATTAAAATATTTAAAAAACAGTCCATTTAGTATATATAGGCGGTAAGAGTTTGAACACATGGACCAACACATAGTTAATTGAAACGATGCACTCGTTATGATCTTGATAAGATGAACAGTGTGATTAAGCCTTATCTAAGAAAGAAAGATGAGGTGTCTCTGTTAAAAGTACGTATACATACAATCATACATACAACCAAAGATAGAGATACGAAAGTCTTATTCCAACATGCCTTCATTAAGCCGACTCAGATCTTAATACCGTATATATAGTGACTCAGGAATTACATACGATATATGTTCATTCGCTTATTGATTCTCTACGTTGTAATACACCTTTCTCTATTTTATGAAAAATTGTAGATATACATGTAAATAATCAAAAATGATTACGATTGTATTTCGTAAAGCCAAGTAAAAATATATAATATGACACTCATAAAAACATTTGATTGAATACACAAAATTTTGGTTGCATCAACTCAGGAATATGCTTGTTATTTGGACAACAAAATATTTGGTTGACACGAGAACATTTTTTGGTTAGCAAAATTTTTATCTTTTTCTATACATTTCGATTGATCTAAGCAAATATTTTAGATATTTAAAGCGAGTATTTTTGATGATCTAAAAAAAATATTTTGGTTGATTTAACCAAAACTTTTCGTTAAACTATAAACATAAATTACCTATCACAATTGACGTTGTAAATGGCTTAATTACCATGGAATTGTGTCATCTTGTGTTAATTCTATAGCAGTTAATTCAAATACTAAATTTCAAAAGACGAGACAATTCCGCGACAATAAAATAACAATAGTAATATAGCAATAAGATAATAACAATATAAAAATAACAATAACAACAATAACGAAATCACGCAATCTTAGATCAAGTAATCTTGCGCATTTTCACATAATAACTCATAATCAAAATCGATTCTGCTTCCGGATCACTTATTTTGATAAGGATCACAGAGATGCAAATGCAAATGAATTATATTTTTATGTTTTTTTTTTTTGCCACGCATCGAACTCAGGCGCGTGGACTTTCATCTTCAATTGGGGTATACGCAATCGTACCAAGTCCATGCATCCGTGACTTTTAAGA
This sequence comes from Druon quercuslanigerum, assembly GCA_010014905.2. Classification (NCBI taxonomy): domain Eukaryota; kingdom Metazoa; phylum Arthropoda; class Insecta; order Hymenoptera; family Cynipidae; genus Druon; species Druon quercuslanigerum. Next base: position 21,911 of record JAAAKG020182601.1, read on the forward strand.
TGATTCCAACAAAACATTTTATTTAAATCAAACAAATCTTTTGCTTGATTCTTGTAAAATGTTCTTTTACTTTATTTGGTAGATTAAATGAAAAAATTTTGTTGAAACAATAACTTCAAATCAATTGGATTAACTAGACCAAAATCTTGTTCATTGAACCAATATGCTTCCTGAAACCAACCCAGTTGGTCAACAAACCAATTTTCTTGAATGACAAAAAACACATTCCAAATGTGGACCAAGGTGTGGCACAATAGAGACACAATTGATAACTACATAAAATAATACATTCTGAATTACGTTTATATTCACATCTTCCTATACGCTGATATCAATTATTTTTCCATTGTACAACGATTTAATTGATTAACTTTCGGGTAAAAATTTGACAACACATTTATTATATGTGACGCAATTTTTAAGATATATATCTGTATGCTTTTCTGAAAAAAATATTTCAATCCGTAATCTTTTCTTTTTAACAACAGTCATTTGATATTTTACATTTTTTCGTTCGCTTTAAAAATATATCGTATTTTTGATTCAATCTTTTTCGTTTTAATAGCATATTTCCTCTAATTTTGATTCAGTGTGATTTCACTGATTGAAATAGCTGGTAAAACGTCCCTGGCAATCAGTGAAAAGTTACTTATTCATTTAGTGAAATAAACACTTTTGAGAGTTGTTAGCACTGCACCATGTCAATTTAGTAGTCATAATAAAAGAATATTTTAGATGATTCATTAAAATAATCACAGTAAAAAATTGAAACCCATAAATATTATCAAATATTAAGAAAGTTGAAAAGTTTCGATGCTTTTAAATACAAATAACCTCACAAGATTGGACTGACATGTACACACCCGTTAAGTAAGTGATTTTTATACTAGGTAGAGTATGTTCTTTCCGCAGTTAATTCAACAGACTGACAGCCCGAAAATGAAATTAAAAATATTTCAGTAAGAAATTCCTTTTGCTATTTAAGTAAAAGAGCAACAAACCCGAACTTTGAAACTTAGAGGTTATGTTTCACATGATTACGTAACTACTATTTCTATGAGTGAGTTTCTCGCTGTTTTATATTCATAGAGTAGTTTTTTAAAAATTTAATCTACAATTCTATTATATAAATATCTGTTACTGAAACGCACCCCTGCAGAAACCGCCAGATCTTTTCTCGATTACCGATCAGACTCGGATCGGGCTGGCATGGTCTATCCCGGGTAGGGCTAATTTGAATAGCCCTGACTTCTGCCAGACTAATTTGGCCAGGGTTCCTATTGCAGCGCCACCTAGTAGGTGTTCAAGGAAATTGCGAATGGCGTTGCAGTAATTTTGAACACTTATTTTCGATAGGCACATTCGGTATATTTTGGATGAATTAAATAATTTTTAAAAAATGCCAAAAATAAAAAGCAGTGCACTGCTGACTAATATTAAAAATTCTAAAAAGTTTATAAATTAATATATTAAACTAGTATATTGTTTCTGGCGTTTTTTTTACTACTGACGCGCCTAGTGCTGCCTTAAAGATGGTGCAAATATCTACTAATCTTCCCCTAATTTATGGGAGATTTTAAAACTGATTGTTTTTTAACTCTAATTACTTTGCTTTACTTTTTTTGCAATAATTTTTCTGTGAAACTTAAGACAAAATTTATATAGTATTTACTTTTAATTTATAGGAAAGAATAGTGTAGTTAAGATAGATAAGCACAGGCCGAAAAATATCTTAAGACGGTCCTGAATCTGGGGTTTTCACATTCCAAATTTCTAACCTGAACCCTCGAACTCATTCTTGAGTTGACACCAAGTGCACTAGTTGAATTGCCGCTGGGTTCCTGTGTAACATAATATCAAAAAGATAAGAGTTATTATTATTCATATTTGATATTCAAATGAAGATTAAAGGGAAAAATAATTACATAACTTGTTCCAAAGCCTAAATTATAATTCTTTAAGAAATTCCCCAATCGAAAATCAAGATTGTAATCCTTTAAGAAATATTCTCTCCAAATTTAAACCTACTACTAATTAAGGATAATTTTGATCAAATATAATATTTTATTTAAAAATGTTTTTTAATGTAAAGTTGATATTTTTGATTAAAAATTCGTTGTTTTTTTAATATATTTTTTTTGTTCGAACCTCAATCTTACTCAGTTTCATATGCAACTATTTCTTCGAAAATTTCTGTATTTTGTTGAAATCTCGTGTTTTTTTTTAATAAAGATTACTTGTTTTATCTGAAAATGAAGCTATTCTATTTTTAGTGAAAATCAAGTTCCCATCATTTATTTTCAGCTGTTGCTTGCCTAAATTTTACGGTCACGAAGAAGAAGTGCTTTCCCAAATAGAAAAATTTTCGATATCGCGTAAGACTGGGGTGATAAACAAAACGGTACACGTCAGTAAAGGTAAAAGTGGACGTAATGACAAGACGTTTAACCTATTAATTTATATGTATTAATTATTTCATTTAAAAATACCCTACAATTTAGAACATGGCTTTGAAATGGAAACTGATCGGGACCAGATCGGGGACAGACATCCCGACCGGCTATCATGTTCGACCCTGATCGGGGCGTGCGTTTCATGACGAGTCTGGCCACTTTAGGGTACCCCGATGTGCGCCAGATTTGGCCCTATCAGACCCCGACTGGGGCCACGGCAAAATTTCTGCATGGACAGTTATATATTATAAGTATAAGGGGTTCAGAATTTACATTTAAAATAAATGGCAAAAATGTAATTTTGTAATATTCATTTAGGGCATCAATTGCACCCTTCCCTCCTTGTCTCCCTCAAAAATAAGCAAAATTGTCTTTTTTCTCCAGATCTTAAAAGAAATATTAAAGTCGCCTGTTATCTGTATGAACACAAAAAAGTATTGCTAGATATCGCTGGGCTCACTATTAACACCTCGCGTGCTCAGTGGGTAATCATTTTCAGTAACTCTGTGCTAACATAACTGAAGCACTTTTCTGGAACAAAAAATGATATGCGTGCTTAAGAAAGTGTAAAAGACGCAGAATTTGAATCTTATAGATGGCTCACAATAAGAGTCGTTAATATGTATTTTCTATGATACTAAAAATTTCGTTTGTATTATTTTTCGAATTAGTTATTTACATACATATTTATCAATATAGGGATGTCAGTCGATAAATCGTTTCATTAGACATAAGTTTCACAAACGATCGAAAGGTTTACAATTGTTATTGAATTAAACTTGAAACGCTTTAATTTCTTATAAAGTTTCAAGTAAAATTGTAAAAATATTGCATTTTTAACAAAATAATTTAATTTTCAACCCATAAGATCAATTTTTAACCACGAATATTAATTTTCTACTAAAAAAAAACTTTATCAAGTTTTCAATTCAAAAAGAATTCAGGCACTAATTGTTATTATGAACAAATTTAACTGATTGAAACTTAGAGAGAACTGAACAGTTGCTATAAAAAGGTGAAAAGATAGGAAAGTGGGAAAGATATGTACATCTTACAATAAATAAATCAAGCTGTTTATTATTTTTGATTAATTTTCAAACAGTAGCTTAGAAAACTGGAAATATCGCTTATAAAATAAATTTAAATCGTTCGCTGCGCAATTTTCGACTTCGTATTACACATTTTTAAATCCAGGGAGCGCAAACTGTTTCGGACCTATATCAAGATGTTAGGCCCTTTACTTGCGCCGTTTAATAATTTATCTTAAATTTAAAGAAATTTAAATGAATTTAAAATAAAATTTAAAATTCTATCTAGCGTCCAATAATCTAATTAATGCGCAGAATTCCTGAAGATAAAACCAAGAATCCAACAACCAAATTTCGACAACCACCATA
>JAAAKG020182612.1:0-25759 GCA_010014905.2 Druon quercuslanigerum
GTTTAATTTCTCGCACATATCATAAAATATTGCACATTGTACGAATGAAATCAATGATTTCATTCTTTTCTATTTTAGTATGAATAAAATATCATAAAAAAGCTACATTTCATGTGTCATATATTTCTTTATTTATTGAAGAATTAATGCAGAATTGTACAAATTTATCCCGAAAAACGTTTCAGAAAACAGCATTTCCACATTTTTCGATTTAAATTTGTATAATTTAGAATTAATTCGTTTATTTTCTGTACTTTTAATTCGCACACATGTTCAAATAAAATAAACACATACGTGCACCAACATCTAATTACATTTTAGTTCGCGAGTTACTTTTAGATGGTGCCACTGAAAATATAAGTGGTCAAAGCCAAAAGCCTTCCATGCAAGTCGACCCAGCCTGAGGCAGCCACAGCCTGCCATATCTTTTTTGACGTCCGAAATGTTAATTCACGTTTTTGTACTTAACATAATACATTTTTTCTTCTCAGGCATTATTTAAAAAACATAATTATTCTTCGCTATTATTTCAATTTTTCAAATATCAAAAAACTCTAATACATCAGCCTATTCTCTATCGCTTTTTAATACAAATAAAACATTTTCATGTCAAGTCGAGTTCTCACACTATTCTATTAATTAGAGCTATTCTCTTAACAACGCTAAATTATCTGTAAAAAACTGCCGCATTAATTTAGTTTTATTAAAATCAAAAAAATCGCGGCGCATATGAACCGACGTTATAACCTAGGTTTAAGTATAGGTCTAAACCTAGGGCAGACCTGGTTTTTTTCTCCCGGACACTTGAATCAAGTTAAGAAAATACCAGGTTTTTGCGGGAAGTGTGCTATGTGGGCTCTCCCCGGTTTTTGTCAAATGTCCACGTTTTGAGACCTTTTAAGTATCACAAACTGAAGGTCAAGTTTGTTCGCAAGCTATTTTGGATAAAAATTCAAAACGTTAAAGCAATTTCAAAATTTTTGAGACCACTCTATTCAAGATTTAAAATTTTATGTACGGCTATTTTCAGTACTCGGAAACTCAAACAATTTATGTTTACGAATATTTTCGATTAAATAAAAATTAACAGAGTACTAGCAAAATAAAATTTAAATAATATATTTTAAAAAAAGAGAGAGAATGAAGATTTTAAGCCAAAAAACGCACGGTAAAAAAACACATTCAAATAAAAAAGAAAAAAGAGCTACAAATTTTCTATAAATTATTGATTCATGAAACGCGTACTTTTAGTTTTCATCATAAAAAATTTAATTAAATTTTTCGAAAAACGAGACACGCAATTAAAACAAGGAAGACAGAAATTGATCATCTTGAATAATATATATATTTTTCTCTTTTTTTTCTAAAAAACTTTTGTCTATTTATTTTTGTCGAAAAAAATAAATTTCGTTTATATATATACGAAAAATATAAATAGATAAAAGTTTTTAAGCAAAAAAAAGACAGAAAAATTTGCTCGCAATAATTTTTCGAAAGGACGGGTAGATTCTCTTTTATACGTAAAAAATAAGTTTAAAAATGTCAAAAAATAAATGTTTGGAAAAACGACCCAGGAGACGAACAAAAAAGGATAATACAATACATTTGATATAAAAGTGCTGAATATAATGTAAACTTGGTGTATAATTGTGATAAGAATTCAGTTTATTTTCTGATTGGTCGCTAGTAGAGGCACGGTTTCAGCAGCTGACTTGCATATTTTTTTTGTTTGGGATTTAAAAGTCAATGTTCGAAAACAAGGTGCCACCATCAAGAAAAGAAGTGAATGTGCGAATCAACTGTCTCGACCCACACAATGAACCAAACACAGACGTTCTTCACAATTTTAAATCTTGGAGGCTCAACCGTCTCGTCTCTCCAGTCATAAATTATAATGGCCAAAATGATGAGCTTGTATTGAATCAATCAGGAAAACTCAATCGTTTTAAATTTTCTACTAAATCATAAATATATCGTATGTTTTATGCAGTGTTTAATAAATTGTAATAAAACTAATAATTAATCAAATTTCTATAATATTTTATTATTTGTTCATCAATTTATTTAGATTCTGTATAATAGTTAACTTGTGTTTATCTTTTATTATTAAAATTCATATCAAAGAAAGATGGCATCATTAATCCTCATCTTAACGTAAAATAACAGTTTTGTAGTTTTTTCATCAATAATAAATTATTGCCATTCATTAACAATAGATTTGTTGTTACATTAATCTTTCGATAAGTTAATCAAATCGAAAATATATCATTTTTTCTCACATTAGGTCAAAAATTGTATTTCTTATTATTTATTAGAATTTAGAGATTTAAAATTATGGTTAAAAATTATAAGTTGTCCTTCTACTTTTATCAAGTATTAGGCAACTAAAAATGGAATAAATTCTACACAAACTGGCACATGCATATCAACATTATATAAATTCTATTTACATACCATCATTTCGCTAGCGGTGATACAATTGAAAGTCTATTTTTAACGATACCTCAGTAGCATAAATTTAGAATGAATAGCCAAGAAAACATGAAATATGAATGGGTTTATTTTTATTGCTTAAATCCGCAAAATTATATATGCTAAAACGTTCATACAAGATTTTTTACCGGAATTATTAAAGGATTGGTTATCAAGTTATTTCGGTAGATTCGGATCTTGCGCTTCATGGGTCTTAACAAACAAAAAATATTTCAAAAAAATGAAAATACAGGTAAAATTATTAGTTTGAAATTAAATTGAAGTACAATTTTGATAATAAATTTGTTCTGATATGTTTGAAACCCTGATCTTGGAAATATTTTGCAACTGTTTTATACTACAACACTGCAACCAGTTTTTCCAAGGACTTCAGGTTCCTCACTCAAGAAACTTGTTATTCTATAAGGATATAACATTTCTCATTCAAACAAAATAAAAATTAAAAAATCCCTTTAAAGTCCACTGCATACTGCTTTATTTATAGTTTCAGAATGGCTTCCGGGCGTCCAGAAAGTTCGCGTGGGTCGTAAGTCGATGAACCTGATATCATACGAATAGGGTTGTTTCCAAAGACAGGTATGATTTTTTCCAACAAATGGATCTAATAGTACATAAAATTCTAATTTAAAAACGACCGAAAAATATTTTTGATATACTGTTTACTATTTTTAATTTAATGTTGAAATCTGAATTTTTTATCACGATGTTGATTGGAGGACCCCTTCGACGTCAAAGGGGTCGGATTTTCCACCAATCACAGCTCATATGTCAGTGATTCTCAATATATATTTTTCTGTGCCGATGTTCTGTTTTAGTTATGTGCAAATCGAAAATGCAAAGACACTAAATATTGTTTAACAAATGTCAAAGAACGGGTTTCGTAGAAGCCAATAACGGAAATCTACCGAACATAGATATATTTATGGTACGTATAAAGAGTTTATCAAAAAGGTACTTTAATGTGGTTATGTTTACTGAACAGTTTTTCTTCAACGTACTACTGACTCTTAATCTAAACATTACAACAGGATAACTTTTTTGTCATGATTTCAAAAAAATTTCTTTGAAGTATTTGACGTTTGTGAAATGCTCAGAGTTTATGTAATATCTTCTGGAAACTAGAAAAACGCAAACAATTTGATGACGAAATTCGTTTCAGATTAAGAAAATCAATAATTAAAACAGAAATTAAATAGTAAAACGCAAGACTTATTTATTACTTATTATACCAGACTAATTTAGCTATTTTTTTCAAGCTCACATTTCAGATTTCGACTATATTGTGTAATAGTGAAAAGCAAAAAATTGCTATCATTAAAATTGTGGAGATTCCCACATATGATTGTTATTTTAATTGCTCCTGAATAAATGCATATTAAACTGTTCAACTATAAAAATTAAAATTCTATTCAAAATTCTTTATAATTAAAATTTTGTTTTCATATTATTTTTTTCAGATTCTTCATAAAAATGTCATAAAACGTAAAAGAAGGAAAGATATAATAATTTGTGTGCAAATTTTACAATTATGCCAATAAAAAAACGTACAAATGAAGAATGATACGTATCATTGATTAAATTAAAGAAGCAGTAGTATTTATTTCATCGTAGAGGAAGCAGTAATAATTTTTCATTTAACAACTTTTAATTATTCTAGAGATAAATTAATTTGTCTCCAATTAAGGAGTCCTTTTTATCTTTACATAACCTTTGAATTCTGTTAATGGCAAAATGATTGCTGTAAGAAACAATTTAAAAAATATTACAAATGGTTATAGCTTCCTTACTATTAAATAAAAGTAATAAGGTAATAGGTCAAGCGATTCGTCTTGAAACAAGGAGTACTTTTTAATCTTACAACAACTTTGAATTATGTGAATGAAAATACTTTTAATATCAAACTAATTTTTTAAATAATGTAAATGACTAAAACTTCCTCAATTTCTCAGTATAATTTAGCTTATGAATCTTTGATATTGTTACATTATACGGTGCTAAAAATAAATGTAATGTATATTTTAAGAAATCCTTAAATGAGTTCTGAGAAATTAATTTTTGTAAATAAGCCCTTCAAATTTTATCAATTTGTCGACCACCGTTTTTAAGTTATTGTGTTAACAAAAAAGGGCGAAATCCACACATCCACAAATCCTTCCATCAATCCATACACACATCCAGATCCATTTAATTGATTCATTTTTGAAATATTTGACATTGTATTGACTAAAAAACTTTATCTTTTACGAAGCAAAAAGGAGAAAAGAACAAAAAATTGTACGCGCGTTAAGGGCTCCAAAGAAATGGGTCTAATTTAAACATATCGATTTTGAGGTTTGGCCGGTTTCAGTGTGCTGCAGCCATATATTATTACATCCAATTTGTTCCTCTAAAACTTAATATATATTATATTAACTATATAATTATTCTTTAATTTAACTATATTTATAAGAAACAAAAAAAATTACGTTTGTGCATTAGTGAAAATCGTCAAAAGCTATGTAATTATTTTCTATGATCTGAAGCTTGGGAGCAATTTTAAATCTATGAAAAGAAATGGAAAAAAACAGTACAGTTTTACATATCCTTACATACAACTTATAGAACTGTGCTTTACTTTTATTATATTTAAAGACAAAATGAGAATTACAAAAAGTGATAGCAGATATTTAATTATTTTTAACTGAATGTAAATACATTCAGCAGGAAAGAATATTCTTTAACTGGCAAACGAAGTATTTACCGTCTCATATGAAAGTACGAGGAAAACTAAAGATTAATCAATTGGCCAACAAGTGAATAATTGAGTAACACATGCCATTATAGATCAACTATAAAACAGTTGTAAAAGCACTCTACAAACAATACTCAGAGGTAAAATTTCATAACTATAAGCAGAATTTTCTAAAACATCGCTTCATCGGTGGATATCACACATTTTGCAGGCAGATTGGCAGATTGCCTTCTCGAAAAATATGTTTTAAAGAACAAAATGTATACTTTGCGTGTCCTCTTTTTGAAAAGGATAAATTGATGCTGTTGTTTTCTATATAAAATAAATAACTCTGGGATCCCACCAATCATTTCATCTTAATATTATTCGACATATTTCAGTCATATTTTAGCACCTGAAATGAGCCTTCAAATAATACTTTTTTTACTCTGTTCATGAAAAACTTTATGAAAATTTAGAACGCAGGTCATAGGAAACTTATGACGACAGCGCATTTGGAACAACCTTGCCCCAGTTTGTTTTGATCCCCAGAAACCCATGCGGTTGCGCCGAGCCGGGTATTATATCTACATCCTTACATCATATATATTACCTTCAATCTTCTCCTCTGTGTTACGGGCCATGGTCTTCGGATCTTCTTTCGAATCCAGTATTACAGCACTACCCTCTTGTATAATGCCTGCTTGTAGGGCTAATTTCCTGACAGCAACAAAATACCCCAAAATGGGCCCCACTAATAAATCTAGACAGGCAGCAACCCAAGGCATTCCCAAACTTCTAGAACTGACGATCGCTGGCTGAGAGCCCCACTTCTACGGCCTTCTCGAAAATTTTAAGTTCAGCTCAGCTGAACCAGTAGCACCCTTTTGAAGTCTACAAAAGGATCGAGATCATCCGCAACACCCTTGAAGCTCTTCCAACTATGAACCCTCTACTGGATAGGATTTTTTTCTCTATTTTAAATGCTGAATAATCTGCACAATTGTATCATAGATGCGGATCGCAGACTTCTTCAGGATACAACTCTTCGGAAAAATGATCACTGCTCGTGTGTCGGATGATAGACAAAAGATCCTCCCTCATTCCAATATGCTTGATGCTTACTTCCGGAGCCAGTTTGCGAGCTTCGGTTTCAGTCAATAGAGAAGTTACAGCAGTTCGCCCTATTTCTATAAAAGCGAGTTTTTCACCTAGCAGATCTGGTCCTGATGTTAGATTTACATAGTCACTTGTCCTTTCCCAAATGTCGAAAATTATTTTAGGTCCTATCTTTATATATAAGGTCCTCTTCGACTTATTGAGAGACCCTACAATCGCTCAATATCAATTTGTAAATATATATTGGTTTGTTCAAGTAAATTGATCCCTGCTTACAAACTTCGAAGTATTTTCAATACCAGGATTGATCCTGGTCTTTGTTGCTTCAGATACACTCTGCAGTGTTTATGATGATGCCTGTAGATGGTGGTATGATACTGATTGTAAGTAACTTGAAGGATCTGGAATCAGAAGGTTTTGACCTAGATTGAAGCAGAAAACTAAACACACACTGCACTCCACGAGCGATACTGTGCCCTCGAGCTCAAATTCTAAACTAAGGAAACGACTCGCCCCGCTTCTACTTTCACCATCGACCCGCTCTCGGGACGCCGACTGTCGACTCCCCTTCTTATCCAACTCAGAGCAGAGAGTCGTGGGAGGCACGCCCACCGTTTTTGATCAATTTTCATAGAGAAACTCGAATATACAATGCAGGATTTTTTTAAATGATAGAATTATTATGTCAAGGAAGACTTGGCAGAATGTCACAAAAAATGTTTTTGAGCTTAAAACTTGACTTAGGCCTAAAAAGTTTTTTTGACTGAGGTGGTTTTCATAAATAATTAAACAATATAAAGGGGTTGTTTTTCCAGCCCAAACTGTAAAAATTTAAGTTGTTTCTTACACAGAAAAATTATGAAGTGGCACCTCAAAAGAGATAGACAATTAAATCTTTAAAGAATTGTCAACACGGAATGTTACGCTCTTAAAGCCGCTTAAGCCACACCTTTCAAAGAGATGTTCCAGTTCGAATAATTTTCTCTGTATGCGCATCACTGGCTTGATTCAAACTTTTATTGTTATTTCATGACAAATTTTTATATAGTTTTAATGTTTTTCATATTTTTTGTATCGAATCCAAATTCTATTCATAATATTCATCTAAAACTAAACTATTTTTTTATTTGGTGGGGTTCTTCCTTATAAGAGGTGATGAAATGTTTAAAAATGATATAACTAGATTTTCCTATTAAATAACAAAAAATAAAAAGAACTTTTTCTCTGGAGACTTAAATCTGCTTCTTGCTATGTTCTAGGGTAACTGCTCCGATATCAAGTGCAAGTCTCACTTTATTTGACTATTATTTTTATTATATGATAAAAAATAACAATAGTTTTTTTCAGTCTGAAGTAGGACGCATTCTGTACATAAACAACTGTCATAAATATCAAAACATAAGAAGATGCATAAAAATTTTGAAAATTCATAAAAAAGGTATAATTGCTACGTCGCTATTAGGATGGATTTTAGGTTTATACATGCGAACGTATCAACATTAAAATGATTCAAGTGAGATTTTCTTATCAATCATAATCTTATCATAAGAAAAGATAAGATAAAAAAATTTACTTCATGTTTAATATATATCTTAAAATAAAATAACAAAAATTATATATACAATCATACATACAAAATTGTCAACAACGATTAAACAGCATGTTCGTCGAGTCTGCACCGCCACCAAGCCAAAATGAAAAATGGAATACGCTATATTTTTCTGCATTTTTTTCAAATATTTTACTGAAAAAAAAATTTTTGCTCAGTTAACTTATGAAAAGGGTGGCGGTGCTAGCATTACGTGAATTCCGCGCCGCCACGTATAAAAACTCACTAAAATTACTATGATTATGATAAACGATTAGGGGAGATTTTTTCTCTCTCCGATGAAACATAATACGCGCAACAAAAACTACCTCTAAGTCAAACATACCTACCCCTGTGATCAAAAATGCTCTGAAAATGTAAAAAACAACCTAAAACAACTTAAAGATGTTACATGACACTAAATTATTTACTTAACACATGAAAATTTACCCTTTTTATAATTTTCCTCGAAAATTGCCCTTCAGCGCAAATTGCACGTAGCGTAACTTATATGTACGCATATAAAATGCATCAAAAATAATAACATTTAGAAAACACTGTTAGGGGAGACTTTTGGCTCTTTTCTTTACTTTTTATACATAACTATCCCCAGTAATAAAATATGCCCTTAAAGTATAAAAATAACCTTAAACAACATTAAGATGATTTAGAACTTTAAATTATTCTCAGAAGACTTAGAAATTTACCCCTTTTATTATTTTCCCCGAAAACTACCCTTCCACGTAAATGTATCTAGCGGAACTTACATATACTTTTATAAAATGCATAAACAATAATAATGTTGAGAAAACACTATTTGTATTTAAATTTGGAGTAGCAAAAATCTGGAATCTATTATTCGAGCAGCATAAAGATCCGATACTTTATTTTTGAGGAGAAAAAATAGCAATGTATTATTCGTGTAGAGGAATAACCTAGAACTTGAAATGCGAGCAGCTGAAAAAGTTGGCCCGACGGCAGGGTCAAGGGACTGAATGCGAACTCCGTTGTAGCTTTTACCCTCGATGCGTTTTATGCAAGTATATGTAAGTTCCGCTAAATACATTTAAGTGAAGGGCAAATTTGAGGATAAATTATAAAAGGGGTAAGTTTCAAAGTGTTTCGTAATCAATTAAAAAATCTAAAACATTGTCACGTTGTTTAAGGTTGTTTTAACAGTTTTAGAATATTTTTTATCACGAGGAGTAGGTATTTATGACTTAGGGGTACTTTTTGGGTACATATTAGATTAAAACAGTTTTTCGCTAAAATGATTATTTTCATAAAATATTAGGTTTGAAAGAGTTATTCTGTTTTTCTGATAATGTCTTCTGTTGGCACCTGCATCTGTATTATTAAGACAAGTTTTGATGAGAATTGTTTTTCAAAAAATTATCCAGTTGTCTAGGCCAATTAAAATTGTATCTTTTTGTAATAAATATTTGTTTTTGAGACAAAATTGAAAAAATGTTGGAAAAACTGTTCCAATATAAATGCATTCAATTTATTTTAGTGTATAATTTTTAAAGAGCACCATATTTTCATATATTTTGAATTAAATCTTTATTTTGACGAGCGAAGTAGTTGAAATTTCTGTATATCATATAATTCAGGAAAATCTTGTTGTAACATAAAGAACAAAATACATCAATTCAAATAATATTGTTTATGATTAAATTCAGCCAGCCCGACAAGAAAAGAAGAAAGCTTACAGCAACACGTTGAACACCAGAGGTCTTAAAGATGAGCAGAGAAATGGATTTGAAAATGATTACAGACAGAAACAGAGGAAAGTTAAACGACTAGTCTAGGAAAGTAAATATAAAATCAAAACAGAAGAAGAAAACAAAATACAAAATTCCTTAGAACAAAGCAAAAAAACTGTTTCAAAAATCGATGAACGGGAATAAAAGTACAGAGTTTGACAGCATGAGAAATAGCAAGAAAGAAATGCTATATGAGACAGACGGAATCCTAACCGCTTTAAGGGAATCTTTTAAGGAATTACTGGGAGCTGAAGCTATAGGACACCCCAACTGCGAAATCCTATTGAGAAAGTATGTGTTACTGAGGGCAGAAATATAATTACGAACTTAAAAAATAGCAAGGCTGGTGTAGACAGTATTAACGCCGAAATGCTTAAATACGGTGGCGAGTAGGGAAACTGCCGGTACAGTGCATCAATTTTTGCATTTTGATTTTTTAGTCTAAAAGCAATGTTTTATTAGAATCAAAGGAAAGTTAGTTTAAAGTTATCACTATTTGCGGTCATGGAAATAATTTTCTTCTTTCTGGAAAACTACACTGAGACATTTTTTATAGATTTAAAAAAAAATTGTGTAAATTGGTCCACTGTACCCGACTACGCAGGTGACTAGCCATAAGAGCTATGCAACATATTTCAATCAGTGCAGGTTGTAGTGACATTTCCACTTCAAACAATAATAATTTAATAATTGAAATATATTTGAAGATTTTACGATCAGGACATCTAAAAAGATCTCAAAAATTGAACAGAAAATCTGGCTGATTGACACTAATTCCCAACGATATTATGTATAATTTGAGATTGTGTGATGCGTACGCACGTCAAGTAATCCCAATTGTAAAGAATTACAATGATATTTTTAATTTTTTGCCAGAATTAGCAATAATATAATTATTAGCTGTCACTTCTGTCACTGTGCTGTGTGGTCGCGCTTCGGCTTACTGTACCGATAATACAGTAGCTCACTGTACCGACCACGCACTTTTTAAACTATATTTTCTTTATTTATTACTAGGTATTTATATTTCAATATCGTGCTATATTAAAATATGAATATGTGTTACCTCATAAGTAACAATTCCCACTTTTTGGACTTATTGTTAAGATTTAATTCCAAAAATTAGAAGCACAAGAAGATACAAAGTCACAATTGAGAATCGACAATGTTTTTTTTTAACTAAAAGGCACGTAAACCTTATCAAACTTGGATAGACATATCCACAACTTTAAAAAGTTGACTGATTCACTATTTCTGTTTGTCTATATTACCAGCCGTTCCCCTACGTGCTTCATAGGTTGTGGGAATTGATAAAGGTTCCTGCATAATTTACATTAAAATCCGGCCCTCTTAAAATCGGCTAAAACTGGAATATAATATACTTCAAAGCCTCCTGATCAAAAAATCCTAATGGGTACTAGTCCGAAAAATCAAAAGTTTTCGAGATAGGTGGGACTGAACGAGAAAAATATGACCCCTAGCGAATCTAATGTTTCGCTTGAAACTTGAAGATGATGTGCCGATTTTACAAAAAACGGTGATCGGCACGATCACTGACTATACTAGAAACACTGGTAAGGCCAGTTCAGCTAATAAGGGCAACAAAATGTTGCTGTCCTGGCAATGTAAATACTGTTTGAAATATTAAAGGTGGAAGACATTTCAGTCAATGAATAGAAGACTGAAGATCAGTCCAATTATCAAAGGAAAAGCCAGTGTAGCTACTAAAGGCAATGTAACGGGACTGCCCTGGCAATGTGAAGATTTTTTAAAACAATTAAGGCAAAAGACATTCTGGACTACCAGAGATATTTTGTAGTCCAGATAATTAAGACAAAACTATAGGTCAATCCAACTAATAAAGGCAAAACATGTTATTAGTTCAGTCAGTTAAGACAAGACTATATAAACCAGCCCAACCAACAAAGGTAAAACATATTATTAGTCCAGTCAATTAAGACAAGGCTATAAATCAGTCAAACCAAAAAATTAATGACATCTTATTAGTCTAGTCGGTTAAGACAAGACTATAACGCAGCCCAACCAACAAAGGCAAGACATGTTATTAGTCCAGTCGTTTAAGACAAGACTATAAACCAGTCCAACCAACAAAGGCAAAACATGTTGTTAGTCCAGTCAGTTAGGACAAGACATGTTATTAGTCCAGTCAGTTTAAGACAAGGCTATAAATCAAACAAACCTACAAATGCAAGAAATTTTGTCAGCCCAGAGGGTTAAGACAAGACTATAAATCAGTCCAACCAACAAAGGCAAGACATGTTATTAGTCCAGTTGGTTAAAACAAGACTATAAATCAGTCCAACCAACAAATGGAAGACATGTTTCTGGTCCAGTCGGTTAAGAAAAGACTATAAATCAGTCCAACCAACAAAGGCAATTATATAAGGAAACAAAGGTACATTATTTTACCTAAATATGCACTAAATTTTAGGTATAAGTAGATACAATAAAAATGTGTTTGAATTTTTATTCAGATTCATGTACTTTAGAGACAAATTCGAGAAATGGTTAATTATGTTTTTAGTATTATTTCTTTATTTAATCTATTCTTCTAAAATATTTAAGAATATCTTGTAATGTTAATTAAATTCCTATAAAATAAAAAGAGACATTATTTGCAATAAACTCGCGAAAAATTATACCTGGATAAAGCTTGAGATATCTGGAAAAAACCTGGAATTGTCAGGGAATTGTTTTGCAGGATTCGAGTGGACACCCTGCAGTAAATTATTATAAATATTTTTTTGTTATATCTGTTTAGTATAGAAAATATAATGATATTATATTATTTTATAATAATGTTATATATTATAAAATATCATATATTTTTTTCTTTCTCACAGGCTTAAAATTCTGATGAGAAAATTGATTTTCGTTTTATTTACCTTTTTCCGGGCTTTTTTCTCAGGTTTATATTCCAAGAATCTTCGTTTTTGAAAGTTGACGTTCTTTTCGAGACTGTTCTAAACTAGACATTGTGAACAGTGAGCAAAAATTAAGTTTTTTTTATCAATAAGTACCAAATCGCAAAAACTGTTGGTAACTCTTTCGTAGATAAACGAATTGGCTAGCTTTTTTATGTGTTACTTTTGGAAAAGAACATTCTTAAGTAATAAAAAAAAAAATAACCAAGTGAGAAACGCAATTTAAACAGGAGAACTCTGAAAATATTTAACGGTAACCAATTCAAATTCAAGTAACCTAATTAAATATTGACTCATTCATTATTCCATCAGTAATTTAATTATTCATTTATTACATAAAATTTATTATTATGACGAATTAATTTTGTTGGGAAAAATAGACGAATACATTTACTTTATTTGTATCGAAAATGATGAAATTTAACTCCCGAAAAATTAAAATAAGAATCAAAGAAAAATTTATTTCATCGTCTAGTGTACAACTTTTTCGTTAAAAGTTTTTCGAAACTTCAATTTTAAAAAACTTGCTCGCATGTGGAAAATTTGAAGTCAGAGATTTGATACAGCACTAACAATTATTAATTTTAATCAAACAAACAAACATTTTATTGTCTTTAATGACTCTGTTGGCTTCGCTTGGATATAGAGCAGTTATGTACCAATTTTAAAATCATTTTCTTTTTTCTTTTTGGAAATATCGACAGGTAAATAATTTTTTTCTCCAAAACTGTTAATGGAATACAAATTTCAATACTACAAACAATACGCGTTTTAATGTCCTTTACATCAATATATTTTTTATTTTGTGATTTGGTGACAAAAAATTTCGACCTCATTTAGAACGTTTGGACAATCCTTATACGCGTTTCACAATGAGGGAGTTAGATGGGCGTACACACGAAGGTAAAAAGTTTATCGGTAGAGCATGGCCCATTCTCCGAAGCATACATATATCAAATAAAGCTAAAAGGGCAATACATAATTATACATTCATACAGACTGTGATATACGGTAGTGAGACGTGGTCCGATCTAAAAAATAATCAGAGTCAAATTCACGCATTTAAAATGAAATTAATATGCATAATTTGCGGCAAAACGCTGATGGATAAATTGAGTAACGAGATAATCCTCAAAGAATGTACTGCAGAAGAAACACTAGTTGACACATAGGAAAGGAATTGTTTATCTTGGTTCAGGCATGTTGAGAGAATGAAGGATGAGCGACTAACGAAAAAAGTGTATTAAGGTAAAGTACATGACAGTGCGTACCCAGAGGCAGACCGCGGAAGGAATAGTTCAAATGTGTAAGGGAAAACCTGACTCGAAGAGAAATAAGAAACTAAAAAAATACACAAGATCTTGCATAAAAAATGCGTGCAGTGACGGAAGCTAGAGAGATACTGCTCAGCAACCTGGGTCGGAACAGTGTTGCGGAACGTATTTGTTATTTAAATAAGTAACACGGAAATTCTATTCAATCTAAAAATCTGTACCTCTCCCCATATTACTTCCTTGGCTGCCGAATTATTCACGCCTACCTCGAAAGAAAAATGGCCCAAAGGTACAATAATAATATAATTTTTACGCGAAACCTTTTTTCTATTTTTCAACTACATGAATAGCTTGCGATAATATTTTCATGTGCTTAAGCAACTGATATGTTTTGAGTTGATAGTTGAAACGGAAATAGTTTGAAGCACTTGTAGGAAGCTTAAGCAAATCTAGCAGATTCTAAATTTGATGTGAAACAAGTGATAGACCAAGCTAATCCTCTTATTCTCACGCTTCCTTACTCGGACGCATTTTTTACATTCTCATCAATGAGATGGTATTGGTTATATGAGAAAAACGACTTCCACGGAATCCATCAAATTTCGACGTTTTGAGACTGCGTCAGTCAGAAAAAAAATAGTTTTTATGACAGTGGATACCGCTGTTGTTTTTTCGTTGTCTTTGTTATCATTGCCCACGTTGTTGTCTGTGAACACGATAACTTTCGACAGGAGTATCGGGTTGAATTTATCTTTCGCATATTTTTTAAAGATGTAAAAAGAAAGGACAAGTTCGTAAGCCAGCTATTTTGGATTACAATTCAAAAAGTTTTAAGCATGCTTGAGGACATTTTTTCCAATATTTTGAAACTTTAGGCAGGGATGTTCATAGTACTCAAAAATTAAACGATTTATCCTCGCAAATTTTTTCGTTAAAAAGAAAATTATCAGAGTTGTAGAATTTGCCAAATTAAAAAAAACAAACAAAAATTAAACTTTTAAGCCAAAAACGCAATATATGAAAAAAAGGAAAAAAAAGAAAAACAGTGATTTTCGAAATTTTGATCAAAAATAAGAATTGTGCAATTAAAAAAGACCCACAAATGTTTTGCTAATTACTTTTATGTAGGACGCGTAGTTTTTGTCTTAATCGTAAGAAATAAAACTAAGAATAAAAAAAAATGCAATTTCTTTACAAACGACACAAGCTATGAAAAAAATTGATAGAAAAAAGTTAATCTGTCGTAAAAGATCTCAAAATTTGTCATAAATAAAATTTTGATAGAAGATCTAGTTTTTGTTTTAATTGCACAAAATAACATTACCAATTAAAAAGATAAATTTTGGGAAAAACAACACAATACGCTACGAAAAAAGTTACTCAATAAAAGTCCAAAAAGATCTACAAATTTGTTCATGATTATTTTTTTATAGGGTTCGTTATTTTATTCGTAAAAAATCAACGTTGAAAATAATAAATTAAGTTATTGGAAAAAGGTCCCAAAGTACAATAAAATGTTATTTAATAAAATTGTGTTTTTTACAGGATGCTGATTATTGCAATGATGCTTTTTTCAGAGTAGCTATCAATAAAAATTAGTGCAAAATAAGGAACTAATATTAAAGTTATCATGAAAAATAAAACTTGTACATTAATTTGCAAAATCTAAATATACAGTGCCAGACCGTGGTAAAGAAATAAATATAATATTCGTTTAATATAATAGAGTTGAACTTAAAACGTAGAAAAGTTCGCACGTTAGACAAAATCGAGTGCGAAGCACGAGATACACTATGAGTTCACAATCACCAAATTGTAGTTTTCGATGCTTAAACTTCAATTTTAAAAAGTATGTGCATAAATGTTTGGGAAGTAAAAAACCGAATGCCTAGCGCGAGGTAAATACGTTATCGTCCCAGGCGAGAATTTCATATAAAGTATAAATGATGCTATTGCTATATACTTTTCACGAATCAAAGATTAATTTAAAAAATCAATTATTAAATAATAATCCTATTGAACACTGATCAGTAAATATTACGTGAAACTTGAAAACATATTTCAAAATTGCTTAAAAATTATTGATGCTTGAACATCTGCAAGATAAATCAAGTATTTCTGAGTATTCCCGTGTAGGAATCCAATCAGGGATCTGGCCGGTTCCCGACCGGATAGTCCTGGTTTAAACCGGGAGCTGGTCGAGGAAACTGGCCAGGATCCGACTTAAAATTTAACGGTAAACTGGCTTCAATACCGGCTAGGAACCGGTCGGGTAATCCGGCCACAAAGTGGTTAAAAAATATTGCCTCAGGCGAGAAATTAATACTTGAAAATAGAATCTCGTAGCAATGGCTTCAGGTTGAAAACCACGTGGTGATTTTAGGTTAGGAAAGAAGAAAGAAAAAAAAGTATACATAACAGTATACTTTAATTAAAAATAATAATTATCCGCGAACTAAGTAGTGTTTTCAAGTGGGACGATGGTCGTTGGGGGCTAAAGCTCAGGCTTTGGACCAACTCTGTCGTCTTGCGGGTTCGATTCCCGCCTCGCACTCTGGAAGAGCCTCAGTGGCCCACGCGGTGAACGCTAGCCTAGCAAGGGAGTTGTTCATCTCCGGAGAGTCGTGGGACCGGTACCTCTAGAGAAAAAGGTTCTCTGAGTACTTAAGGCTGTTTCTCTTGGTGGTTCGGAACCCACCTTAAACTGTAGGTCCCCCTTCCACCACCAAGTAAGTGTGTGGGAGGTGTGTTAAGGAATAGGGAAGAAGGTGAAAGAAAAATGTAAACCCTTAGGGGACACATTAGAAGCTTCCAAGTAGTGTTTGCAAAATAATTTTATTTGCAAACTTCGAAGAAATGACGCGACGTGAGTGTAATGTGCGTCCTCGTTTAAAGTATAAAACAGGCTAAAAATTCTCTGACAGTTTTATATAATAAGTAAAACATTTGAAAAAATTAATATATTTTTTAAGGAATTTAAAACAGATCTTTTTTGTTTCATTGATGAAAAAAATCTTTAAATTATACTTTTCAATTAATAATTTATCTAGCACCCATAATTGCGTCTTTAGTAACATTAAAGCTTTAATAAAATGTGTACCGGTTCCTGCCCATGAAACCCAGCTAGTGGTAGCTCGGCCGGGATCCGACTAGAAACTTTGTTGTAGTAAAGGCAACCGCGAAAATTTCTGCGCGAGTTACTAAAAATATTTATATTTTAACAAATTTTATTCTTTTAAAAATCGGTTTTATAGTAAAATGTTTTTCATTATCATAATTTAAAGTTGGTGCATAAATATAAAACATTTGCTCGCCTTGAGACAAATCGATTGGCCTATAATGTTAATCAATTTTATTAAAAAGTAGGCCAGCTATAGTCATTTATAATATTAGAAAGATTTAGTGTTTACTTTGAAAAGTTTCAAACAACGATACATATAATATTCGGAAAAAATGTGTAGTTTAAATAGAAAAATACTGAAAAGTCAAATCAACAAAACTAAAATATACTTGAATAAAGAAACTTTTGATTTTAAACGTCAGCAGTAAACTAGGTTTTGAATGGGTTTGAATGTCGCATAAAATCGAAACTTCAAGTACCACTTTTTGGTTAGTGAAAAATACGGAGGAATTAAAAAAGTAGACCCTTATAATATATTTAATTCTAATTGATTGTAATTTAATTTAATATCTTCGTTTCAACGATTCGCTCATTTTATTCATGAATAACAATACTTAGAATGAATTCTACTGCAGATCCCTGCTTTACACATTTTACCAATATCGTTGGTTCGTTTCTAACAATAGTTGTAGCTAGATCAATGCTAAATATTAACTAAAGTAGTATAATTAAAACACCTTAAATAAATAGATCTTTTTTAATTAAACTATATATGTACACTTGCATGCAACAGTAGCATTCTTGGAATTTAAAAAGTTTTTTAGATGAGTAAGTCTTTCTTTCACTCTTAAATGCAATATATACTGTTCAGAAAAAGCATATAAAAAAGCTGTTAAAATATTTATTGTTTTGAAAAACGAAGTCCTTCCCGTTCAAAAATTTCCCCGATTGGTCCTGATACAAGAAGTTCTCTTTTCGGATTTTAGCAGAGCTACCCCTGGCTGCATTTCATGGACAGAAAACGGTCGGGAGTCGGTTGGGCTACATTTTTCTCTAATCACTGAGTCGAGAGACGGCCTGGTACTAACTGTCTCAAAATCTCATGGTCGTCAGCTCACCGAGTACTGATCAGGATAATTTTTTTTTAGAAGTTACCCATTTTTTAAAAGCCGTTACATCATCAAACACGTGATTATGGATGCCAAATCAATTATTATTTCAAAAGTATAAATTACAGATTTATTAGATCAGTGAAACATAAATGAGATATTTTAAATTCTTAAAGAAAAAATTGCAATTTTTTGGAATATTTTAACTTATTGAATAAAACTGTTATCGATTCGGCTATACACTTTCAAGTTTATCGCCATGTATATCGCCGTCTGCGCTTGGCAAATGCGTAGACACTCAGTAATTTTCATTTTCACACTTCGAACGAGGATGGACATGTCACTCACTTTGCCTCATTTCTTCGAAGTTTGCAACTAAAATCGAGATCCGTAATTAACAAACAACGTTATTTCAGTAATCAGTTCGAGAACTCCACTTAGTTCGCATATAATTATTATGTTTGATTAAACAATACTGTTCTGAATACATTTTTATATTTCTTCCTTTCTAAGCTAAAATAATCACGTGGTTTCCAAAATGAAACAATTGAATACAAACGCGTCCTTCTTACTTCGATCGAATAATCGCCGATTCTTCTTGCAGCCATAATCCCTAGTGTTTCCTGAATTACTGCGAAGAGCACATCCAGATACTGGCCATGGAGATAAAAAGTATATCTTTTGCGTAGGCTGTAGCGTGGTCACCGTGACGTGTGAGTAGATGAAGCAGTACATCCACTACTAGGCACCTAAGAAGGGGTTAAAACAACTCACCCTGCGGTCATCCCAAGTCAACGGTTCCATATAATGTGGTATCACCTTATGTAAAGTCCATGTTGACCAACGTGTTACACGACTGCAATAGGCACACTATGTGTTAACATGTTCATGCTGTTCACCTCGCTAGAGGTGTAGTTGAAGGCTCGTTTGATATCCATAAAGGTTTTAATCGCGAGGCGTTTAAGCTTCAGCTGACCTTCGATCAGGTTCTCTGCTTCGCTTGGGGCCGTCTTTAACGAGCAACCAGATCCATGGGCGTGTTGCTCCTTGTGAGTGTCCTACTTCATAAGCCCTTATCAAGAATATATCTATAGACAAGTATTTCCACTGTTTTCAGTAGGAAAGATGTGGTTTGGATGGGATGGAAATCCTTGGGAAAAGTTTAACAAATCCTGCATACTTTCTGAACAAAGACTATTCTCCTACTTGTCCATGCCGTCGGAATATATTTCAGCATCAGAATAGCCCTAGGAAGTCTCATGAGCGGCCCAATGATGGTCTATCCAGCCTTCTGTGAGAAGACCGATACATGCCATCCGGACCTGAACACTTGTATGGATTGAGAGACTTGAATCTCCTGACCCTGGAGGGGGTAACAATCTCGTGGGCTAGCCACGAGATTTCCACTCCTTTCTTGATGTCTGTGCAAAAGTTGGTCCAGCTTTCTTGCTTAGATGTACGTATTTCACCTCTGTATACATCCCTTATCATCGTAAATTAGGTCCATAGTTCATCTGTTTTGCCAGTATTTGCATGTCTAAACCTCTGTCTGGTTTCCCTACGAAGTTCTTCGAGTGTTTCATTCGACCAGTGTGTCTTTCGAGCCTTTCAGACTTTTACGGTTGGATCAATACTTTCATAAGTGCATTTGACCACGTGTCAAATTCAAAGTCCACGTGTCTAATTGACTTGGGCACCTCCGAAAGTGCCCTCCTTAGTTGCGTGTAAAACTGGCCCCAGACTGTTTTTCTTGAATTTCTGACCCACTTACATACTGTGGGTATGCTGGAGTCTAATTTGGAGTCTATCTGCGAGTGATCTAAAAGAGTGAGTACGTGTGGGACTGTCCTTTTCTTGACATTGTCTCTAAAACTACCGGTTCAGATAGTGAAGTCAATGAATTCCTCCCTGACCGAGTAACGAATTTAATAAGTAAAATTAGGAATTAGAATTAGAATGAAGTGTTTGAGCAGATAATTACCTCTTGAGTAGATGTCCGAGCTTCCCCGAAAAGTATGATAGCATTTAGCATCACGCCTCGGCAGAAGAGGAAGATGTCTTATATTGCAGTACTCCATCAGTGTACGTATCTCCATTAGTGGGTTGGTATCGCTGTCATATGGAAAGTAAGCTGATCCCATGACTAGCTTCCCTAATCCTCTAAGAGCTTTGGCTGTCACCAGCAGGTCTCTTGAACATAGTTCTAGCAGAGGGACAACGTTGACTCTCTTTTCCAGTATGTAAGCCTTTGGTTTGGCTGCCTTGGGGTCCTTTTAATCAAAAACATCCGCCTTCCCTAATAATAGTTGCAGATTTTAACCTGTCATTTTTCCGACACACAAGGTTCATAACAAAGGCTTGAATTTCCACATTACATTGATATTTATATGAACCCTTAGAGTCACGTGACACCCACGTGAAACCAACTTGGATAAGATAATATATAGCTCACCTTAAGGTTAGATTATAATTATGTATTAAAAAATTATTTTATCTAAAATTGCAGAAAAAGCCTATTATTAATCTTGGAATAATCATTTAAGTTTCCCCCCGATTGCCTCAGGAATTTGCAAAACCAGGAGTTGCTTGGAATATCCAGCTGCGTCTTCTTCCTAATGCTAATAGTGCCTCACGATTCGACAGCACGCTATCCTTAGTAAGGGGTTGAGTCCCTACAACCGCAGAAGGATCACAAATTGATATTTCAGTTTACGTGGCAAGCCCGCCATAGCCCTTATCGTCTTTTAGAGCAACTTGACCCCACCTTGTCCTAGCTGCTGGACTGCATTGTGCCTCGTCATACACTTAGTCTCCGCCAGTAGGACGTCTTCTGTGCTAGCTTTCTAAGTTTCATTTTCAGGGAATCGTTGATGCTTTTTTTTCTTTTTGGGGGACTCATTGGATACTCCCGTCAGTTGTTATCTTAGACCTGTTTTAGCCCAACTCTTCTACTCCCTCCGCCACCTCCATTTCTCCATCTAACTTCAAATTTTGTTTTGGTTTTGCGTATTTATTTTGATCTCATAAGCAGCTAGAGAAATAAAAGGTCCACTCCTGGAGATCCCCACATTCAGGGTAATACTGTTTACTCGGGGAATTCGCCTGGTGTCCCGAGATACCGTTAGGATACTTTCGCACCCCTGGTGCCAAAGTGCCACGAGTACGATAATTCTAGCTTCATAGTTAAGGGGGGGGGGGCACATTAAGTTCCCGTCCCGATTCCAAAACTGGATATCGGACCGGCAGTGAACTGGCAGTTAACTTCTTCAGGGCTAAACTAAAACTGACGCTTCAGATTATGTTGCTCTTATATGTACCCCCGTGAAGACTGGTTGCACCTGATTGGCCAATTGAGTCTTTTTTACGAAAACCGGGAGGACGGAATGCCAAATTGAATTGGTATTAAATCCATTTTTCTTATTAATATTGTAGGGTGTTTGAAGATTTCGATTGGTTCTATACGTTTTCTTAGGAAAATATTGTGTTTTTGCAAAGACGGTTGTTTTTTCCAATAAAATGTTGCGTCCTGTTTTGACACGATGCTTACCTTGTGCTGATTGCATGGAATATTTTAGCCTGCATTTAGTTTAATGTCCGTTATGCGTTCGCTCACCCGTCTCGCAGTTTCTCCAATATACTCCCGGATTACTGAGAGTTATCTTTTCGTCTTTCGGATTGCTTAGAACTTGTCCTATTTCGCAGGTAGTTTAATAATGTTTTGGATGTTGTGTTTATTGATGTAGGGCAAGATGGTGGTTATTTTTCTTTCTGTTTCTTAGGGAGGTAGTGTTGACTTATTTTTTCAAAGTGTATTTTCTTATTGCTTTTTTAATTTGATTTTTAATTTGTTTTCTTTTAAAAGGGTAGTGGTAGAGAGAGGTTTCTCTAAACTACATGTTCTAATGTGTTAGCAGATGTTTCGTAAACTAGTACGTTCAAGAAAGGCAATTTTCCATTTTATACGATTTTCATGGTGAACTAGATATTAGGATGTAGTTGATTGATTAAATCGGCAAACTTGTGTAGTTCCTCTAGCCCACGTCTCTAGATGAAAAAGTTTTTTAAACGTAATGGCACCAAAATTTCCGTTTATGCTTGGATTGGTTGAGCATTTTAGTTTCTAGATGTTCCATAAAGATATTGGCCATTACACGTGAGATTGGAGATCCCATTGCTGCTGCTGAGGCTTGTCCGTAGAATTGATTATTGAAAGAGATGTAAGTATTATTGAGATAGTGTTATGTCAAAGCAATGAGATCAGAGGGAAAATTTGTGAAGGATTTAATAATGTCAAATGTATCAGAGATTAGTACTTTCGTAAAGTACTTACGTCAAAATAACTAGAATCTCTTGGGGTTGAATGTGAATGTGTTGCATTTTTTATGAGGTCAAAATAGCTTTGAACACGAGTGATAGAGTTTCCTGTGAAAGGATTGAGTTCTTTGGCGAGGAAGCGTGCTAGGTTGTAAGTTGGTGAGTTTGTTAATCGGTCGGAGTGGAATATAGTTTTTGTGGATTTTTAGGGGGTTGTAAAGTCTTGTAGAGATAGGATAGGTCTATTCAAAGATTTTTTTACACGTATTGTCAGTTAAAAAGTCCATAATTCTGTTGTGATTGTTTTCTCTATTTATTATTACCGTTGCGTTGCCTTTACCTGCGGGTAATATTAGGATGTCTTTATTTCGATTAAGTTCTTTAATGGCTATTTTTTCTTGTTTTGGTAAGTTGGAGGAGGGAAGTCGAGCTTGGCGTAAAATGATGGCTGCCCTGCGTCATATCTTATTCGATTTTTCGGATGGAACTGTATATATTGTTAAATCTAAATTACTGATGATTTTGGCAGGAACTGATGCAACAGTGTGTCTTTTAGATAAGACTTAAATCTTTTTTTGATGAGAGGATGGTTATATATGCTTTTCACTGGGTTAGTTTGTGCTGTGTGCCTTACTGGAAATAATTTGTTAAATTTTGTTTTTTTTTTTAATCAAAGGATTCTTAATTCGCCGGGATTAGTTTAATGATATGTGGTCCGATGAAAACCAAATTTCAAATCTGAGGGTGTTTATTTGGAATAGGTGAAATTTAAATAGTTTTTTTTGGATGTAATGTGCAAGACAAATTTGGTATGTCGTTGTTGTCCCTGCGTCGTTTCAAGAAAGCTAAATAAGTTAACAGTCTAGATTAAGAAGACCTAAGCTTAATAGTGTTAGATTCAGTAAGAAAACTCTCCCCTTAATTTTCTTTAATAATAGATTGCAGTTCCTTTTTTTAGAGCTAACCTGAGGGCTTTCGGATCTTTTTAATTTTAAAACTATAATTGAATTCCACTTTACATTGCTTCTGTCAGTGTAGCACAGTGTATACCTATAGCGTAGTTCGTAGCAAAAATGGATTTTTTTCGGGTTTTTGTTGTTGTTGGTTTTCAGCCTCGGAACATTTCCTATCTGTAAGAACCCCTAATATTACTGTGCATCCATTAGTTAAGTGAAAAGCGAGCAGAATACATCAAGTTTTCCTACTTTAAATTACACAAGAGCGCCAATATAAGAGTAAATAGTCTGTAGTAAACTGATAGCGACCCGTTGTTGACATTGCCTGTGTGTTAAGAACTGCGCGAATCAGCAATTCTAGGAAGAACTAAATCAGTTGTTTTTATATTAGCGCTTTTGTCTATTATTTTTGTTGTTGTTTTACTTGTAACGCGTTTAAACTTGGCTGAATTAAACACCTAGTGAACCTATATTAATTCACTAAACCATTAATCAGCCCAGCAGCGCCGGCGTAGTGGTCTAGTTTCTAGGCTAGGGACTTAGCCGTCATGCGGCCGCGCCCGTACACTAAACCATTAATCAATTTATTAGCCGGTTGTTAATATACCGGGGTCAGAAGTTTTCAATTTTGCAGATGCTTTTTCACATTCACGTCAGTGTAACTTTGTTTAGAATTATCCGCTTGGGCTTCTATTATAATGTGTTGGAAAGCTCCTTTTATGTTATTTAATATTATCATAACAATTTTTTTGTTGTTTGAAAATCAAAGTTAAAATTGATTTTTTGAAAAAACCGTAATTTAAAATTTGTTTCGTGTCTTAAAATAGCTTTTTTCTATCTCTTTGAAATCTCGTAGAAGAAAAAGTGGGCTGGAGACAATGACATGGTCAAATTGAGATTCTTACACTTCAGGGGACCACACTCATCTTACGTAGCGTACAGAAACGAATGCTGTTAGGTCTAAATTGCCTGTAAACTTACATTTAACTATCTTTGGATTAGTTTTGGAGTGTATCTACATTATATAATCATAGCGTGGTCCCCTTGTGCGTAAAGTCCCAATTTTAGTATCATATTATTTTCAGCCCACTTTTTCTTCTACATGACTATGATAAGTGTATAACTCTATTTTTAGGAAAGTATGAAGACATTTAAAAATATGATTTTTTTCAAAAAACCAACCTGAATTTTGATTTAAAAAAAAAAACAAAAAAAAATGAATATGAACAAAATTGTTAGGACAGTTTTAAAATACACAAAAAGATCTTTCCAAAACACTATAATGAAAGTTTAATGGGATAATCCAATCATAAATAACAATAATTTTAGGTGGAATCACTTGACGTATTCTGCCCCAAATATACTGTGCATCTGTAAATTCCATTGACCTCTACTGCTCCAATGTAAGTTCTATAAAACTCTGTGGCGCACCTTTAAGTACTCATAACATTGCATAAATGTCATGTAACTATTGCACATCCAGACATGCCATGGAACTCTGACAAACATCCGTAAGTGCCATTTTAACAATATTGCGCAGATGTAAGTGCAATGTAAATTTACTGAGGATCTACAAGTATCCAGTACCCTTACTGCACATCCATTAATATTGTGTAACTATACTGCGCGTCCATAAGTGGGATAGAACTCTGCTCCTGAAATGTGAGTGCTACGTAACTCTAGTGCCCATCTAAAAGTAACCCCTAACCTTACTGTTCTACCATAAGTGCCGTGTAACTGTATTGCGCAGCTGTAAGTGCCTTGCAACTTTACTACATATCCCTTACCTTACTTCGCATCCGTAAGTGCCATGTTACTCTACTGGGCAGCGGTAAGTGCGGTGTAACCTTACTGTGCATCAATATGTACCATTGAACTCTGATGAATCACTTTTTTACATTTCTCAAATTTAATTCAAGAAACCTTTTACGTTGGAGTTGAAAGATTCTACTCTGATCCCGAATCCTTAAGGAAACCTAAAAGGTTTCGATCCCTGTTTGAGCATTTCTGAAGTAGTAAATGAAATTCAATTCTCAAAAAGTTTGTATACATGAGAAAAAATTCCCCATAAATGTATTGGATTGCATGAAATAATTCGGATTCAAAGACCAGCAAATCAGTTATAATGGAGTGATCATTTGACTGACAATCATTAAGTTCATTATGTTAAAAAGAGGATATCAAAATTGAAACGTAAATGTTTCGCATGAACCATGCTATATTATAATAAACAAAGTTGATTGAAAAGAAAACAACATAAATGCAATATTGTCGGTAAATAATCTGTATTTAAAAAAAATGAGAACGTGTCGCGGGACACGCATTGGGAACGAAGTTCCTCGTTACTTCCTCGCATTGAATGAC
>JAAAKG020182623.1:3743-14098 GCA_010014905.2 Druon quercuslanigerum
ATTACTATTAGTCAAGTAGAATATTTATGAAAATCGGTTGATTAATTTTTAATTGTGTAAACAAATGGAATTTGTTTCAATATTTTTTTTCGAAAATTCGTTTTTCCTTAAAAATAATTACTATTAGTCAAGTAGAATATTTATGAAAATCGGTTGATTAATTTTTAATTGTGTAAACAAATGGAATTTGTTTAAATATTTTTTTTTTCGAAAATTCGTTTTATCCCCTAAAAATTATTACTATTGGTCCAGTGGAATATTTATTACCATTGGTTCATTAATTTTCAATTGTTTAAAAAAATGTAATTTGTTGGTTTTATGTTTTTTAAGCTTTTGATAAGAATTGTTACTTTTGGTCTAGCGGAATATTTAACAACATTGGCTAATTTATTTTTAATTATTTATATAAATCCCATTTGTGTAAAAAATGTTTTTTTTCAAAAATTCCTTGAACTGGCAATTTATTTCTAATAAGTGACAAATTTATTTTGAAATATTTTTTAATTGTTGAAACATTAAATTATTATTTATTTTTAACTAATAATACTATTTAACTAATAATTTTTTCACATATTTCAAAATTAATTAACCAATATAAATAAATATTCCACTAGCTCACAGTAATAATTTTTTTTTTTTAAATTCGAAACGATATTATTTTAAAAAGTTACATTTGTTTAATCATTTGAAAATTAATGAACTATTGTTAATAAATATTCCACTATACCAATATTAATAATTTCTAGGGAAAAAAGAAATTTAAATAAAAATTATTTAAACTAATTCAATTTGTTTAAAGAATTAAAAGTTGATGAACTAATGTTATTAAATATTCTACTAGAGTAATAGTAATAATTTGTAGGAAAAGACAAATTTTTGAAGAAAAAAAATTATTTAAACAAATTCGATTTTTTAAATAATTAAAAATTAAGTTACCGATGATAATTAATGTTTCACAAGATCAATATTAATAATTTTAGGTACAAAAAAGACCAGAGTATAGTGCTCAGAATGTAGATTTCGTGAAGATTTGACATTATTGGTTTTAAGGGTAGTACGATACATGAAATTCTTAATTGGATAATTCTCTAGAAGCCCCTATACTTTCCCGTCACATTTTTTCAAACCCTAAAAAATTATTTCAAAAACTCAAAAAAGTGATTTTTCCCATGCATTTTACATGGGAAAATTCAAGTCAAAACCGGCACCTGTTAAAAAAAAAATAAAAAAATAAAAATTATGGAATTTCCTTTTTCGGATTTGGAATTAAATGGGGAGAATCGTAGCAAGAACAAAATTATACTTGGTTAAAAATTCAACAATTTTATAAAACATTTAATTATTTCGTTGAAAATTCTACTATTGTTTGAAAGTGAAATCTGTGCATAGTCAAAAACTTTGTTACTTTAAATAGGGGAAGGGGGAGTACGGCTGCCATCCAGGGGTGAATGGGGGCGAGGTAAAATTTTACAAAATTAGTAATGTAATGTCTCCTGTGCAGAAATTTCCCCATTTTTCCCTATTTAAAGTTGGGTTCCAATGGGGTCCCTTGCAGAATCTATACAGGGCCCTAATAAACCCCAATTGGAATTTATAAATGGGCTATTTTTTAAAATGTAATCAAATGAAGGTCGTAGATTCTCTTATTTTCGTAATCAATTAATTTTTATTATTTTAAATACCATTTTTTGTCATATTAATTAAATATACAACTCAATTAAATATTCATCAGGTAATAGAAGGGTTCAAGACGGGACCCTACCAATCGTTAAACGATAAAAGGGCACTCTCGTTAGGACCTGCTCAGAATTTCTAGCTAGAACCTGGCTAAAACAGCATTACAAAACTAGTCAGGCCCTATCCATTTTCCCGACCAGCGCCTGATTAGAAATGGGGAAATCTATCCAGGGCCCTACTAAACCCCAATTGGAATTTCTACATGAGTTATTTTGTTAAAAAGTAATCAAATGAAGGTCGTAGATTCCCTGATTTTCGCTATCAATTAATTTTTATTATTTTAAATACCATTTTTTGTCATATCAATTAAATATTCAACTCAATTAAATATTCATCAGGTAATAGAAGGGTTCAAGACGGGACCCTACCAATCGTTAAACGATAAAAGGGCACTCTCGTTAGGACCTGCTCAGAATTTCTAGCTAGAACCTGGCTAAAACAGCATTACAAAACTAGTCAGGCCCTATCCATTTTCCCGACCAGCGCCTGATTAGAAATGGGGAAATCTTTGCAGGGCCCTACTAAACCCCAATTGGAATTTCTGCATGAGCTATTTTGTTAAAAAGTAATCAAATGAAGTTCGTAGATTCTCTTATTTTCGCAATCAATTAATTTTTATTATTTTAAATGCCATTTTTTGTCATATCAATTAAATATTCAACTCAGTTAAATATTCATCAGGTAATAGAAGGGTTTTAGACGGGACCCTACCAATCGTCGGGCGATAAAAGGGTACTCTAGTTAGGGTCTGCTCAGAATTTCTAGTTAGAACCTGGCTAAAACAGCATTACAAAACTAGTCAGGCCCTATCCATTTTCCCGACCAGCGCCTGATTAGAAATGGGGAAATCTATCCAGGGCCCTACTAAACCCCAATTGGAATTTCTACATGGGCTATTTTGTTAAAAAGTAATCAAAGTGAGATCGTAGATTCCCTTATTTTCGGGATTTGGCGCCAGCGGAAGCGGAAATACTCGGAGAGTAGTTTGTTTTCTTGGTACATTACACATTTGTTAGTATGGCGAATATAAGTGCAGTAATGCGCGGCGTGTCGATTAACGTGCGGTGCCAGTCTGATCTGGGTTAATGACATTGCTGTTATCACGAGAAACGTTGGGACAAGCCCTCCAGTTTTCCGACGACAAACGCACCTAAATGTTTTACGAGTACTGTCCGATTTTACGAGGATTTTCATCAAAAGACATGCCTCCTGCGTCGCAAAATCAAGTTTTACTCAAATTTACTGCTGCAGAAGAAGTATTTATACTGGCAATAAATTCAACTTATTCTCTTGAGGAAGGCTCAAATATTACATAATATATTTCCAAAAATAAACTACCATACGAGCACGGTTACTTTTTTACTAGAATTGTTTTAATTATTATTTTATTTTAGAAAATAGTGCTCTCCTAAACTGAAACAGTGAAATTGTCACTGATTGAATCAGTATTTTGAATTATCATCGGTTAGCGAGTAATTTTCTGACTTTGACTGAGTCAACCAGTAAGTGACTTGACTAAAACAAGCGTTACTGAATATACAAGTGACGCCTAATGATTGATTCAACCAGTGACAGAGCACTCCAAGCGGTCAAGAAATAAAGTTGTTTTTATCTAAATTAAATAAATTTAGAAGAATTAATGAAATAGATATTGCTTACTAAGCATAATGATAATTTAGCAAATAATATTATTTATTTTACTTAATTATTGCGTATCTTGTGTAATAAATAGCAAAAATATTTGTTAATAGATCTGGATAGTTTGAGCTGTTATTGGAAATAATAAAAAAAATGTATTAGTCAAAAAAGACTTAAATTGACTTACAAGGCTCGAATTGTGCGACTTTTGCGACTTTGTACAACTTTGTTCAACATTATCGCCTTTTTTTTACTTTGTACGACTTTGCACAACATTGTCAAATTTTTTGACTTTGTACGACTTTGTGTAACATTGTCGACTTTTTTGACTTTGTACGACTTTGTGCAACATTGTCGCCTTTTTTTACTTTGTACGACTTTGTGCAGCATTGTCGACCTTTTTTACTTTGTACAACTTTGTGCAAAATTGTCGACTTTGTGCTGCTTCGTACACTTAGAGCGAGTCTTTGAAGAAAAAATGAGACTTGGTTTTTATTTTAATCGCAACGAAACTTTAATCATTAAAAATCAAAACTGAAAAATCGTTTGATTTAATGAAGTATATTAATAGTTGAATCATTCCTCATCAAAGATTTGAAAAAGATTGAAAAAGTTCCAAATCGATTAATTTCAAATTTAATAAGACGCTTTTTGAAAATTTCAACTCTTTGGTTGAACATTAATTTTTTAACAGAAAATTGATCACTTTTAGTTTTAAATACATCTTTTTGGTCGAAAATTCAATTATTTTAGCAGAAGATTCATAATTGTAGTTAAAAATTCATCACTTTGGTGGAAACTTGAACTCTTTTGTTGAAAATTCGTTTATTGTTTATGTTTAAAAATAATTTTTTACCGAAAATTTAACGATTCCATTGTTGGTTGAAATTTATGAATTTTTTTCATTCGTCGTTTTTGAAAAAAAAATTAATTTAATTTTTTAATTTTTTTTTAAATTTTTTAATTAATTAATTTTTAGTAGAAAATTAGACTTTTTGATTAAAAATTGATGCGTTTATTTACAACTTTATCTTTTTGGCAGAGAATTCATCTTCGTCGTTAAATATTGAAATATTTGGTTAAAAATCGAAATATTCGGTTGTAAACTAATTTTGTTGTTGTTCAAAATTCACCTTTTTAGGAGAAAATAAATCTTCTTGCTTAAAAATTCATCTTTTCCGTTGAAAATTAATTTTTAGCTGAAAATTTAACTATTACATTTAAAGATTTATTATTTTAGTTCAACATTTATCTGTTTGGTTAAAAATTTACCTGTTCTTGAAAGAGCCAATATTTTGTTGCAAATTGAATATTTTTTTATTTGAAAATCAACTTTTTAAACTGAAAATTAAACTTTTCCATTTTTGGTTCTAAATTTATCATTTTTACTTAAACATTAGACTATTTGGTTAAAAATTCAATTTTTTTATAAATTCGTCTTTTTGGTAGAAAAATAATCTTCTAATTTAAAAATTTCAGGATTTTATTATAAATTGATGCATTTTATTAACAAACTGTATTTTGTAGCATAGGATATATCTTCATGATAGAAAATTTAAATACTATTTGAAAATTGAACTATTTGGTTAAAGTTCCTGTTTTTTTAAATTCTCTTTTTTTTGGTTAAATTGAACTTTTTTTCATCCCTTCAAGTTGAAAATTCAACTACTTTGTTCAAAGTTTATGTGTTTTATTTAAATTTCGATCTTTTTGTTACAAAATTAATATTTTTGGTTTAAAATTGACCTTTTTGCTTAAAAATTCAACTGTTTATTTGCAAATTTTGTCTCGATCTTGACTGAAAAATCTTTCTCACAAAAATTCTTCTCTCTTTGACAATATTTGTTTTTAAAGATACATAATTTTTTTAATATTGCATCAATTAGATTAGAAATGTATCTCTTTCATTGACCAATTATTATTTTAATTTATAATTTAACTGTTCAATTTTTGGTTAAAAAATTATCTTCTTTAGTTGAAAATTCGTCTTTTTTGGTAAAAATTAATATTCTTCGTAGAAAATTTATCTTTTAAGGTAAAAATTCAATTATTCCAGTTAAAGATTCATTATCTGAGTTAAAAATTAATTTTTTGGTTTTAAATTTTAAGTTTACCAATCAAAAACTCATCATTTCACTTAAAAATTAATAATTTTTTTGGAAAATGTAACTATTTTCTTAAATTATTATTTCTTTAACTGAAAATGTTACTTTTTTAATTCAATACTTCATAATTTTTGTTTAAAAATTCATTTCTTTGATTGAAAAATTAATTATTTTGTTGAAAACTCTTTTTGGATATTTCATTATTTTTAGTAAAAAAATTATATTTTAAATCGAAAATTCGTCTTTTTTGGTAAAAATTAATCTTCTTCCTAGAAAATTCATATTTTAAGGTGAAAATTCAATTATTCCAGTCAAAAACTCATCATTTTACTTCAAAATTCATAATTTTGTTGGAAAATGTTACTTTTTCAATTTAATATTTCATAATTTTCGTTTAAAAATTCATTTCTTTGATTGAAAAATTAATTATTTTGTTGAAAACTCTTTTTAGATATTCCAACATTTTTGGTAAAAAAATTATACTTTTAAATCGAAAATTCGTCTTTTTTGGTAAAAATTAATCTTCTTCCTAGAAAATTGATCTTTTAAGGTGAAAATTCAATTATTCCAGTCAAAAACTCATCATCTTACTTCAAAATTCATAATTTTGTTGGAAAATGCTACTTTTTCAATTTAATATTTCATAATTTTTGTTTAAAAATTCATTTCTTTGATTGGAAAATTAATTATTTTGTTGAAAACTCTTTTTAGATATTCCAAAATTTTTGGTAAAAAATTATACTTTTAAATCGAAAATTTGTCTTTTTTGGTAAAAATTAATCTTCTCCCTAGAAAAATTTATCTTTGAAGGTGAAAATTCAATTATTCCAGTCAAAAACTCATCATTTTACTTCAAAATTCATAATTTTGTTGGAAAATGTAATTGTTTTCTGAAAATTATATTTTTTTTAATTATTACTTTTTGAACTGAAAATGTTATTTTTTCAATTTAGTATTTTATAATTTTTGTTTAAAAATTCATTTCTTTGATTCAAAAATTAATTATTTTTTTGAAAACTCTTTTTTGGATATTTCATCATTTTTGGTAAGAAAATTATAGTTTAAATCGAAAATTCGTCTTTTTTGGTAAAAATTAATCGTCTTCGTAGAAAAATTTATCTTTTAAGGTGAAGATTCAATTATTCCAGTTAAAGATTTATTATTTGAGTAAAAAATTAATCTTTTCGTTTCAAAAATTAACTATTTCAGTAACTCATCATTTTACTTCAAAATTCATAATCTTGTTGGAAAATGTAACTATTTTCTGAAAATTATTATTTTCTTAAATTATTATTTCTTTAACTGGAAATGTTACTTTTTCAATTTAATATTTTATCATTTTTGTTTAAAAATTAATTTCTTTGATTGAAAAATTAATTATTTTGTTGAAAACTCTTTTTAGATATTCCAACATTTTTGGTAAAAAAATTATATTTTAAATCGAAAATTCGTCTTTTTTGGTAAAAATTAATCGTCTTCGTAGAAAATTTATCTTTTAAGGTAAAGATTCAATTATTCCAGTCAAAGATTTATTATTTGAGTAAAAAATTAATCTTTTCGTTTCAAAAATTAACTATTTCAGTAACTCATCATTTTACTTCAAAATTTGTAACTATTTTCTGAAAATGATTATTTTTTAAACTGAAAATGTTATTTTTTCAATTTAAGATTTTATAATTTTGTTTAAAAATTCATTTCTTTGATTGAAAAATTAATTATTTTGTTGAAAACTCTTTTTGGACATTTCATCATTTTTGGCAAAAAAATAATCTTCTTCCTAGAAAATTTATCTTTTAAGGTGAAGGTTCAATTATTCCATTTAAAGATTTATTATTTTAGTAAAAAATTAATCTTTTTGTTTCAAAAGTTAACTATTTCAGTCAAAAACTCATCATTTTACTTAAAAATTCATAATCTTGTTGGAAAATGTAACTATTTTCTAAAAATTTTGTTTGTTTAATTATTATTTTTTTAACTGAAAAGGTTACTTTTTCAATTGAATATTTCATAATTTTACTTAAAAACTCATTTCTTTAATTGAAAAATTAATTATTTTGTTGAAAACTCTTTTTAGATATTCCAAAATTTTTGGTAAAAAATTATACTTTTAAATCGAAAATTCGTCTTTTTTGTTAAAAATTAATCTTCTTCCTATGAAATGTATCTTTTAAGGTGAGAATTCCATTATTCCAGTGAAAAACTCATCATTTTACTTCAAAATTCATAATTTTGTTGGAAAATGTCACTATTTTCTAAAAATTTTGTTTGTTTAATTGTTATTTTTTTAACTGAAAAGGTTACTTTTTCAATTGAATATTTCATAATTTTACTTAAAAACTCATTTCTTTGATTGAAAAATTAATTATTTTGTTGAAAACTCTTTTTAGATATTCCAACATTTTTGGTAAAAAAATTATATTTTTAAATCGAAAATTCGTCTTTTATAGTGAAAATTAATCTTCTTCCTAGAAAATTTATCTTTTAAGGTGAAAATTTAATTATTCCAGTTAAAAAGTCATCATTTTACTTCAAAATTTATAATTTTGTTGGAAAATGTAACTGTTTTCTGATTATCATTATTATTATCATTATTTTTTTACTGAAAATGTTATTTTTTCAATTTAGTATTTTATAATTTTTGTTTAAAAATTCATTTCTTTGATTGTTGAAAAATGTAAAAATTTTGTAATAATTATTTTTTTTTAATTATTTTTTTTAAACTGAAAGTGTTACTTTTTCAATTGAATATTTTTAAATTTTACTTAAAAACTCATTTATTTGATTGAAAAATTAATTATTTTGTTGAAAATTTTTTTTGGATATTCCAACATTTTTGGAAAAAATTATATTCTTAAATCGAATACTCGTCTTTTTGGGTAGAAACGATTCATCTTAGTTTAAAATTAACCTTTTAACTCTAAAATTCAACTATTCTATTTGAAGATTGATCATTTTAATTGAAAACTAATTTTTTTAGTTGAAATTTCTTTCTTTATTTGAACATTATTTTTTAAATGAAAATTTAAATATTCATTTTTTTATTTTCTACTGGGTTCAAAAAAAGATTTTTGGTTAAAAACTTAAATATTCTAGGGAAAATTAATCAATTTAGATGAAAATTTATCTTTCTTGTTTGAAAATTAAACTATTTCTTTTAAAATCCAGGTTTTTTTTTGTTGAAAAATTGTCTTTTTTGATAAAAAATTAATCTTCTCGTTTAAAAATTGATCTTTTTGGTTAAAAATTCACGTATCCCAGTTAAATATTAATCATTTTAATTAAATATTTATTTTTTTGTTCGATTATAAAAGTAATTGTTTGAAAGCCGAACTCTTTGGCTAAAAATTTATCTGCCTGGTTTAAAATTCATTTTCTCGAGTTGAAGATTATTTTTTTAGATAAAAATTAAACGATTCCATTTTTTGTAGAAAACAACTAAATTCTGTAGAATTCACTTAATATCATGAATATTTAAGTGGAATACTTGAATTTTTAACCAAAAAGATCAATTTTTAAACAAGACGACTATAAAAAAAGATTATTGTTCAATAAAATGAATTCTAAACGAAACATTTGAATTTTCAACAAAAAAGGACAAACAACCGTTTCCAACTCAAAATGAAAGAGTTGAATTTGCATTTAAAGAAAAATTATTTTTTAATTCAAAAAGCAACTATTTGGTCGAAAATCGATCTTTTTTATTTAAAAATTCAAATATTGGGTACTACGAAAATTGTACCTACAAAAATTTGAGATACTTGGAATAACCCAAGAATTGTGAGGGCATTTTTTCTCCAGAATTTGATCAGATATCCTGATATGACACCTGGAAAAAATTTGAGATACAAGGAAGCAAACATAAAATAATTGATGAAAACTTCTGTGAACAAAAAATTTGACCTTTTAACTTCAAAATTCAACTCATTTTTCTGTCCTATTTTTTATTTTTGTCTGAAATTTTTGTTTTTAACAAGGATTTTTTCAGATTACAATTTGAGCATTTTTTGTTTGATGATTGGACGTTAAATAGGATTTTTAATTTGAATTTTAATCCTAAAATAATTGTCAGAGACTTGTTTTTCAGGATTTGAGTAAACACTTTGATAAAGAGACAGTTTCAATTGAAGCGAGAACTAATGAGTTTCGAAACTTGATAGAATTTCTCTCACTTAATATTGAAAATTTGCAACTATCTAGACGGAAACAAGCTTGCTAGGAACTAATTTACGTCTTCCTTCGTCAGTTTGTTAACCGACGCGACGGTTATGAATTTCGTATCTGTGCGGTAAGTTGGTTGGACGTTGAAACCAACCGGACATGGGTAAAACTTTCCCGATGCAGCCATCAAATCAGTTCGCTCTCGCAGAATAATATTGTTATCTTGAACCCAGTCTCTGTTCCCGAATGTATCGCGCGCGCGCTCTATCAGGGACTCAGTGCCATGCCAGTAAAGTTGAGTATTTTTGAAGTCAGTGACTATTATAATTGGCCCGACGGATATCCATCCCGCCTGTAACAAAATTAGCGAACCAACATCGGTAGTCAGCAGGATGTCGTATCGCCCAATCATTTCGCTTCGCTCGCTTCTCTCGTCTAACTTAATGCAGGTTCACTCCTGGGATTCCCAACGCCTAATACAATTTCACGCCCGACGTGTATGGCCGATGTGAATTTTCGCCCCGTGCACTAACGACTTGGGTCAATCAACTTCCAGGATTAATGAAAAAAGCACTCGGAGAGAGTGAGGCTAAGTCGAAACTTTTTCTTTAAAGTCGTTTTTAAATTAGAAAAAAAAATTTTAACTGCGGTGCTTTGTTCATCAATTATTAGAAAAAAGTGATGCGAAGTCTACCGCGCCAAAAACGGTCCTAAGTC
>JAAAKG020182623.1:14198-25757 GCA_010014905.2 Druon quercuslanigerum
GGAACTTGATTATAATGTTTGAAGAAAGAAAAGGACAGGTTTTAAAACTGTTTATTATTGTAGCCAACTAAATTCTTAACCGAAAAATACCTAATGTAATAAAAAAATTTTTTTTTACATTCTCTCATACTTAGTGTCGACTTAGCACAGCCTGTCAATTTTGTGTATTGGTATCCAAAAATGTTTATGATAACCGGAAAATCAAAATCGTAAACGAAAAATACAATTTCCCACAAAAAAATCAAGTGCAAAGTCTGCCGAGCCAAAAACCGTCTTAAGTCGGAACTTGATTATAATGTTTGAAGAAAGAAAAGGACAGGTTTTAAAACTGTTTATTATTGTAGCCAACTAAATTCTTGATCGAACAATACCTAATATGTTATCAACAAAATTTTTTGTACATTTTCTCATACTTAGTGTCGACTTAGTACAGCCTGTCAATTTTGTGTATTGGTATCCAAAAAATGTTGATGATAACCGAAAAATCGAAAACGAAAAAGACAATTTCCCACAAAAAAATCAAGTCCACACTGTTTATATTTTTCTTTAGAAAAGCAAGCCTCCCCTCGTGGGTCAGTCTCACTTTCTCCTACTTCAAACTATCTGAATATAGGATTGCAAGCGTCTGCACTAAGATGGTCAAAATATTCGACTTTCGATTTTTGGTGATATACCCCTCCCACTTTTTTTGTTCGTTTTTCGGAAATATATATTCGTTAGTTTTTTTCAACGTTAACCCGTGCCCCTCAGTTTTTGGAATTACCATAGGATTTTTTATGGGAAAAGCTCGATTTCCAAAAAAATGGAAAGAAGTACTTGTTATAAACTATTTTTGAATGTTTTCAACGTGGATTATTTTTAATCGACAAGTGACGAGTTTCCAAGTATTTTTTCAATAATTGTTTAAACACTTATAATTTGTTTAAACAATTTTTCCCCGTGTGAATCGTGAAAGCTCATTATCTTTAGTGATAACTTATACGAAGATGATGAATGTCAAAAGTAGTGCTTCTTGTTTAAAATATTTCATAATTATTTAAACAGGGTTTCTAGCGTTCTGGAAATTCTTGAAATTCTAAAAAAATCCTTGAATTTTTTACTACATGTAAAACCTGGAACAGTTCTTGAATTTTGATCAGGGTCCTGAATTTTTTATTTTCTTAAGGAAAAAAGTTGTTTTTAAATTTGTACTCTGCTGAATAAAAAATGCTGCTAAACTATTTTTGTAGGTGTATGTATATTTATAATAATCAGGGTTTCTACTCACCCGGAAGAACCTAAAAATGTTAGGAAAATCTTTTTAACGTCAAGGAATTATTTTCTCGAGCGCATGAATAATTTTTAGTCTAATTGTAATGAAAAATTAAATATTTTTTTTAAAATAAAGGAGCTTTTCGTTACTTTTTTTATAATGTTGAACACTATTTTGTAATAAAATTTTATGTTTTTTCAGGTAGGAAACTCAACTATTTCATTAAACCTTTGTCTGCCTATACAAAAAAATATACCTTGTGGATTGATATAATTCAATTTTGTTTTTCAAATATAAACAAATTAAATTAATTTTTGTCTACAAATTTTACTTCTCCATTTCTGGTTCAAAATCTATTTTTTTTTTTAAATTAATTACTATTTTGTCGAAAATTTATCTTTTCATTTGGTATTTGGTTGAATCTTATTTTTTTTCGTTAAAATTAATTTTTTTTACTGATAATTTAGGAAACCCAGTTGAATATTTCAGCATTTTAACTAAAAATTCAACTCTTCGGTTGAAAATACAACTATTTCAGTTAGAAATTCATAATTTTTTTAAATTTATCTCTGCGTAAAAATTAATTACTATATTTTGATGCAAATTCGTTTTTTTGTAGTAAAATTATTTTTTTACTGGATATTTAACGATTTCATTTCTGGTTACTTTTTTTTTAACTGATCCATTTTGTTGACATTTTTTTTCTTTTTTGTGTCAAAATTTAAGCATTTGGTTAAAAATTCGTGTTTTTTGATAAAAAATTATTCATTTTGCAACTATTTGGTTAAAAGTTCATCTATTTTGGTGAAGGACTTCACTGTTTTGTTGAAAAGTTGAAAATTCCACTTCTTTGGTTAAATTCAACTTCTTTTTGGTTCAGCATTAAAATGTTTTTTGGTTGACATATCAGCTATTACATTTTTTAGAATTAATCTTTTTAGACTAAATATCACATTTTTTATAATAATAATATTCGTCTTATAATAAATTCGTCTTCTTGGCTTGAAAATTCCAATATTTTGTTAAAAATGTTGAATATACAACTATACAGTTAAAAGTTAAACTTTTTTGTTAAAAAATTTAAGTACTTTTTTAAAAATGCATCCAGTTTATTAAAAACTAATCTTTTCCTTTAAGAATTCTACTATTCTGTTGAAAATTTCTCTTTTTAGATAAAAAACTTCTGGATTGAAAAATCTTAATTCTTGGTTCAAATGTAACTGTATTCTAAAAAGTTCATCTTTTTGTGTTCAAGATTCAAATATTTTTTTTAAAATGCATCTATATTCAGTATGAAGGTAATAAATACGATCACACAACATAATTAACTTCCATTTATTGTCTTACTAAAGTTGGTTTAGATTTCTGTCTTTAATATTTAAAAAAAATTATTCTTGTACTTAATACTAAGGTGTACATTTATTTTGTGTTTCAGGTGCGTATGACCCCATACAGTGGATTATTTTCTATTTCAAAAAAGAATTTGATGATTGTAATGGTATGTAAAAAATGATAATGGACAATTTCAATACCCTTAACTCAAAAATGTTGAATTGCCTAATACAAATTTCTACTTTACCGACGCAGAGACCATTACACATCTGAAGTGGTTCGTGTCCGTGCTAATTTTCTAGAATGTTCTCGAAGGGTCCCGATGAAGTCACAAAATAAGAAACCTTAACTGAGATAATAAATACCCTTAAAGTCGTTTACGCAAATTCAACTCTCACAATTGCGCAGTATCATTTTGTGACTCTATCGGGACCCTTCGATGTAGAAAATGATAATGGAAAATTTCAATACCCTTAAATCAAAAGTTTTTAATTGCCTGATACAAATTTCTTCTTTACCGACACAGAGACCATTACACATCTTTAGTGGTTCGTGTCCGTGCTATTTTTATAGAATGTTCTCGAAGGGTCCCCATGACGTCACAAAATAAAAAGTTTACGCAAATTTAACGCTTACAATTGCGCAATATCATTTTGTGACGTCATCGGGACCCTTAGAGAACATTCTAGAAACTTATCACGCACACGAACCACTTCAGCTCTAGGGCGGTCTCCATGTCAGCAAGGTATGAATTTATATCTAGAAAAAGAGAAGGGTTGTAAAAAGTTTTTAAAATAGCGTGTCGTAGTTTTTAAACGACCTCTAATTTTAATTTGCAACTGCACTCTTTAGGCACGTAGTATTTTGAGAGACTTTGATATATATTCGTTAAATTATGCTCACAGTGTTCGTTACCATGTTGGCTTTTCGTTCGCGTGTCAAGCGATTGGTTTTCGTGAGCAAGTTGCCAACTATATGCACTTACTTTTAGTTATGTTTGTGTGCAACAACGTGCGTCAATTGTAGTATGCATCATCCATCAGTCATTTAGCGAGTGCTGGAAGATTAATGACCGGTCCATGGAAATTACCAACGCGAGCGTACATGGCGTGGCTTGCTTTGCCTCGATTATTGTGCGACGAGGCTGACGGCTCTGCTCGCGCTTAGAGATCTATCAATTTTATTTTTTTATTTTTTTTTTTGCGTCTTCTACCCACGAGACACGAAACACGTTCATTACTCGTCGCGTTATTCAATGCACGTCCAGAGTATCTAGCATTCTGTGAAGTGCTCTTTTTCAACACAAATACTTACATACACATTCACACAATAATAACGTTTTATAATACACGGAAAAAAATTGTAAACAAGGAGAGCTTCGTAAAGAGAGGTCTCATCCAAAATCCCTGTTTACGACATATTACCAACATCGAGGTTATTCCAGAAACCAAGTGTTCGTGTCCCTTCTAAGTCTCTAGAATATTCTAACCTCTAGAATATTATGACCTCTTAAATGAAATTATCCCATTTTTTAGAGGAATTTAACGTAAACTCTTTCAAGGTTATATTTTTATGTATTTCATACAGTAGAGCCTCTCAATAAGGTATCCTCGGGGCCGTTAGGACAATTTTTCTCGGAAGTGCGCTACCCCCACCAACGTCCTCCCCACCCCGTTACTTTTGAATGCTCTGCCTCTCAATAGAGCGCTCTTTTGTACGTATAATATGTGTGGTAGAGAACAAAACATATACACAGAAAAAAACAGAAGATAAACTTTACAGCGATTTCTGATAAAAGATTCACTGCAACAAAAATTAACATTACAAAATAAACTTTCAAGAAATATCGGTTAAACTTTCTTTTGTTTTTCCATGACAACAAACCATACTTTGCACTTTTATTTTTGACAAACCCTTGCACCCCCTCCCCCCTTCCGACAGTGCCCGAATTATGACCCAAAAATAAAAAAAAAACTACATTTTTACGTATTGTTGTTCATTTTCAGCAATTTCTGTCATCTTTTTTCATAAAAATAATTACTGCTGGACAATTTAAATATCTCTAATAACTTTTTATATTATTTCGATTTGTTTAAATAAATGAAACTTATTTTAACAATTATTTATTCCCAATTAGTTTAAAAACTTATTGTATTTTCTGAATGAAATGTAATAAGTTGTCATTTCTGGAAGTAGTAATTTATTTTAAACGTATTATTATTTAAAAAAATTATTATTGCTTAATTTCAAAATTTCTAAAAATTGAGTTAGAGATGTCCACTTTTTTCTAAAATTGGTATCCTATGCTATTTTTTGTTAAATA
This sequence comes from Druon quercuslanigerum, assembly GCA_010014905.2. Classification (NCBI taxonomy): domain Eukaryota; kingdom Metazoa; phylum Arthropoda; class Insecta; order Hymenoptera; family Cynipidae; genus Druon; species Druon quercuslanigerum. Next base: position 19,106 of record JAAAKG020182623.1, read on the forward strand.
ATTAAATTTTGGTACATTTTTTCCATTATATAACAAATATCTATTTCTTTAAACAATTTTTATTTGCTCAACCCGTTTTGTTCGAAAGCTTTTAAACAATAGCATAAAATGAAATACATGCATTTATTTTTCTTGTTGTATAAAATATGAAAAGAATAAATTAACCATTTTTTAATTATTTGAACAAATATAATATTTTTTAGAATTATTTTTTCCATACTCAATTTGAAGGAAATTAGAAGAAAAGAATTGAATATAAACAATAACACAAAGCTTTTAGCAAAATTTAATATTTCTGAAAATCATTTAATATTGTGTTAAAATTTACAACATAAGATTTTGAAAAAAATTTGTGGAAAAAATTATTGTTTAAACAAATTCAGTTTGTTTAAAAAAATAAAAAATGAATAATATATTCTTTCTATACAGTATGCAGTCAGAAAAATAATTGTATGGTTTCAATTTTATATTATTTTAAAAAAAAATTCGAAATAAAACTGCTTAAGCAAATAAAAATTGTTTAAACAAATAGAAATTTGTAATCATGAAAAGCAATGTATTAACATTATGTAATTATCCAACAAAAAGTAGCATAAGATGCCAATTCGAGAAAAAAGTGGACATCTCTGGCTCAATTGTTAAACATTTTGAATGTAAAGAATAATTAATTGTTTATATAAGTACATCATGTCTAAAAAATTTGACATGTATCGATAAAACTGATGAGTTCAATTTTTCGGAAGTGGAATATTTGGCGTGGGGGGGGGGGGGGGTTGTCCGGTATTCGTAAACTCTTTTTTGGACCATCCTAATACAAATATGTAGTATGCGGTACGCAAACTAACCGTTTGATGTAAAATACATTTTACCCTCATTTTTAAATAATTTATAAACAAATTATTATGGTATGTATATTTTTTTATTCTAACAATTCTCGTGTCTGAAACAATCCATGTCATACGATTGCTTGATTACTAGAAAAGGGAAAAAACGCAAACCCCTTAAGTTTTTCTATTGAAAAAATTATATTTGGATTACAATAATAAATCTGATTTTTAAACTATGTATGTACCAATATGTATTTCTTTTAGCGAAAAATATAATTATTTCTCAATACACACTTACTACGATGTGCAATATGAATGTACATAAGTATAATGTATAAGCAGATTTATTTTATTTTTTTATTTTAAGAAGAAGGCGCCCTATTGAGAGGCGCTCTGTTGACAGACGCCTTATTGAGAGGCGCTCTGTTGACAGGCGCACTATTGCGAGGCGCTCTGTTTTCTCGGGAGATTTCCTCATTTTTTATTTGAATTTTGAAATCTATTGCACGTTTAATTGTCAGGTAAAATGAAAAAATGGTCAGGCCCTGCTATAATATCTTTGTCAGTAACTTATTTGCTTTCTGTTTCTGTTTTTTTACATTTGCTTTGCTTCATCCTGAAAATGATATTTTTAGTTAAACATTCAATTTTTTGTTGAAAATTAGACAATTTGATTAAAAAGTCATCTTTTTTAGTAGAAAATTGAAATTTTTTGTTGAAAATTAGTCTGTTTGGCTCTCTTGGTTGTTTTAGCGGAAGATTAGTTTTTTCTTTCATTAAAATTTGTGATCGAATTAAAGCCTTATGATCAGTGAATTACGTGACCTTAACCAAAACTATATTTTTCAACAAAAGAATTTATTTTTCAGAAAACAAAACTTCTTTTTTTAAGAAAAGAAAAAAAATCAACCAAATTGGGACACTTTTAATTTTAAAAGATGAATTTTCGACAAAGCAATTCAATTTTCAACCCATAGATTTTTAAGTTAAACTTTTTAAATTAAGATATGAATCTTCAATGAAAAAAAAAATTTCATAGAAATAGATATATATTTTTATTCAAAAAGATAAATTGTCAGCAAAATTTGAATTGTCAACAAAAAATTGAATACTTGATATTTCAACCAATAAAGATTTTAATTTAAAATAATAGTTCATTTTCAACCAAATCGTTGAATTTTTTACCAACAAACTGGAATTTATAAACCAGAAGGTCGAATTTTGTGCAACATAGTTGAATTTTTATCCCAAAAAGACGGGGGTTTTACTTAAAAATTTAAATTTTCAATACAAAAGTTAATTTTTTCCGAAAAAATTCGATTGTTAAATAAAAAGTATGATTTCTGATCATAATTGTTGAATTTTCAACAAAATAATAATATTTTTGTGTGAAAAAGATAAAATCTCTACACTGTAAGAAAAATGTGTGGTAAATTTCCCATACGTAATATGGGAAGTAATTAACCCATGAAAATATGGACATTTTCACATACATCAGTATGGGAAAATTTCCATAGGTTCCATAGCATGTTTATCCAAAATAATTGTCAATCAGGATTTTTTGGCCAACACAGATAAATTTTGAATCCAAAGAGACAAATGTACAACAAAACGATTGATGTTATCAACTAAATAGTTGATATTTCAACAAGAAAATAATAATTTTACATAAAAAACAATTAATTTGTTAAGAAAGGTGAATTGTCAACAAAAAATAGAATGGTACGATTTTTCAACAAAATAGTAAGAACCTTAACAAAAACTGATTAATTGAAACCAAACAGCTATATTTGTAACCAAAATAGTTAAATTTCCTACAAAAATTAAACACAAAAAAGGACCAATTTTTAAAAAATTATGCAATTTAACCTTTCAACTTATTAGTCACATTTTCAAAGAAAGCGATGGATCTTATAATAGTAAGATAAAATGTTCACAAAATACTTAAACTTCTATCCACGCGGTTAAATTTTCAATAAAATTCGATTAATTCAACTGACATACCGAGTAAAAAAAGGAGAGAATGAAAACGTTTTCTCATGAAAATGTTTGAAAATATTTTCTCATGAAAACAGGAGATATTGAGGAATGCTGCGAAAAAAACATTTTTTTAACTATTTTGTAAACAGTTTTTTGGACTAAGAGAAGATCCATCGCTTTGTTTGACAATTTAACTATTTCATTAAAAATTCTTTTTATTTGTTTGAAAATCAATTTTGTGAAAAGATAGTTACATTATATTATTTCTTATAAGTTGACCATTTTCTTGTTTACTTTTTGTCGAAAATGTTTTAGTTAAAAATGCAGTTGCTTGGGTACAATTAATTTGTTTTTGTTGAAGTTCTCACTATTTCGTTGAAAACTCTTCTTTTTTTGTAGAATTCAACTGCTTTATATTTAAAATTAAAATCGTTTTTTGATGAATTCTGAATTTAAAATGTAACTTTTTTCGAAAATGCAATGATTTTCTTTTAAATATAACTCTGACATAGAAAATTTGTTTGCCTTGCAGAAAGTTTATCTGTTTGAATTTAAAATTAATCTTCTTCGACAGAAAACTTCTTTGTTAAAAACTCTTTCGGTTAAAAATGCAAAACTGCAAATCGAAAGCACAAGGTCACCCATGTATTTTACATGGATGATCTAAAGATATATGCTAAAAATGAAGAGCAACTACATGTAGCTGTAGGGATTGTCGAACGATACTCTAAGGAAATAAAATGAAATTTGGGTTAGAAAAATGCGTCAAGGTTTATTGGAAGCAAAGAAATCTTAATGGCATCTCGGAAGACCCTGAGCTCGTCGATGGAAGCGCTATATGACACCTTTGCGCTGGACAGACTTACGCGTACCGACAATTGTTTCTGTTTCACACTCGAGGCCTGACATAGTTCTCCTTGACTTCGAGAAGCGAATCATGTTCGTTATCGAATTTTCGGCACCAGCTGACAAAATACCACATCCAAGGAGAATGAAAAGAAAAAGAAGTATAGAGACTGTGTACGGAAAAATTTCCATACTTTTGTATGGGAAATTTACGATTATTTCTTACAGCGTTCCTAATTATTCTAAACCTTAGGCTCTGTATAAGAAGTAGGAAATTACACAGGGTGCCTTTCGCCAAAAAGGTGTTTGTTCGTCAAAAACTTCAGTGAACGATTCTAAGATGCAAAAGTATATTATTAACCATAAGGGATAATTTTTATCCTCAGGTGGCTCAAAGCTCTACAAAAGCGTTGAAATCTACATTGACTATACTCATTGCTGCAGTTACAACCATGTTCAAAAATTTAGATGAACTTGTCAACTGTCAGCAGTGTTTTTTCTAAATTCATTCTAAAAGATATCTTTAGGATATCCTAATAAACAGCGTTACGTCTGGTACTGATAAACTGAAGAGATAGCAATTTGTTGCATTCTGTAACGTTGCGTTTGTTGTGACAAGGATACAAGTAATAAAATTGACAACTATGCTGAGAATACAGATAATTTTATAGAGTATAGTATAATGTCCTTGATGTTAATATATTTCGTGGTAATATCCAGAGTATTTCTTATTGCTTTACTAAATCTCACTGAACACTTCTTTAGATTTAAAAGAGTAACCTTTTTAAATAGATGTGCTGGTGTCAACCAAAAGAAAGAAACGGAATGTTGGTCGAAAAATTTGGAATAAGTCTCTCTGTTATCTGCAAATGGCGCGAGTCATTGCGACACTTCTTCCCCACAGGAATCATATTCTCTGTTAGAAAGTTATTTATGGTATTGTATCTGAATTTATAGATAAATACCTTCAGTACAGTCCAGAATTTGGCAGGCACTGAACAAAACGTATTAAAAACATGCCTTTGTTTTCTCGTGACTATCTTAGAAATATGTGACCTATTCCTAAACTGTTACAAATTTCCGTAACGTTTATTTCCGTCACGTAAGATAACGCTATTATACATAATGTCATAGTTTCCAAATGCTGGCATTGGTATGATACCTCACATATATTGGAATTTTACAATACAAGTCCAGTAGCCAAAAGCACATTTGTATCGTAATTGCAGCTGGATAATCTCGACAATTCACTGAATTCACGAAATTCATGGAATTCGCGAAATTCGTTGAATTTGTGGAATTTGTGGAAATCAAGGTAATCGGAGAATCCAAAGATTTCACGAAATTCAAGGAATTCACGGAATTTACAGAATTTATAGAATTCATGCTATCCGTGGAATTTATGGAATGCCTGGATTTCATGGAATTCCCGTATTCATGAAATTCACAGAATTCGTGGAATTTTCAAGATTTGCCGAATTCATCAAATTCATGTAACTCACGGAATTAATGGAGTTCATAGGATTCCAGCGAATTCCATGAATTCCTTTAGTTACATCAATTCTATGAATTCCATGGATACTACAAATTCCATGAATTCTGTGATTTTAGTGGATTCTTTGAATTCTATGAATCCCGTCAACTCCGCGAATTCCATGAATAACTTGAATTTCATAAATTACGCGAGTTCCATGAATTCCGTGAATTCCATTAATTTCGTGAATTCCTTCAATTCCATGAATTCTGCGAATTCCGTGAATTCCAAGCGTTACACGAATTCCGAAAATTCCGGGATTAGAGTCAATCCCGCTGATTGCTTTAATTTATAAATTCCGTCAATGATGGATGAATCCTTTGAATTCCGGAATTCCAGGGAATTATGCGAATTCCGTGAATTATATAAATTCCGTGAATTTCATAAATTCCTTGTATTTCGTGAATTCTTGAGATTCCATGAATTTCATGAATTCCGTGAATTCCTTAAATTCCGTGAATTACTTAAATTCTATGAACTCCGTGAACTCCTTAAATTCCTTTAATTCTGTAAATTTTGTAACTTACATATTCCATGACTTCCATGAATTCAATAAATTCCGTGAATTCCATGAATCCCAAAAATTCCTTGAATTCCGTAAATTCCGTCAATTCTATGAATCCTTTGAATTCCTCAATTCCAGGGAATTATGCGAATTCCGTGAATGCCATAAATTCCGTGAATTCGGTGAATTATATAAATTCCGTGAATTTCATAAATTCCTTGTATTTCGTGAATTCTTGAATTCCATGAATTTCATGAATTCCTTGTATTTCGTGAATTTCTTTAATTCCATTAAATCCCTAAATCTCGTGACTTGCGAATTTCATAAACTCCGTAAATTCCGCGAATTCCTTCAATTCCGTGAATTTCATGAATTCCTTATATTTCGTGAATTTTTAAATTCCTATAATAACGTAAATTTCGTGACTTGCGAATTCCTCTAATTCCATGAATTCAGTGAATTCCATAAATTTCGTGAATTTAAGAAATTCCTAGTATATCGTGAATTCCTCAAATTCCATTCCGTAAATTTCGTGACTTGCGAATTTCATGAATTCTTTGAATTCCGTGAATTCCGTGAGTTCGTAATTTTACGTTGCCCTTATATTGTAGAAGTGTGGTAGAATTACAAACCTTTTTAAAGGTGTACCTCTTAGTCAAGTAAAGTTTTAATCAATTTCTTTTCGTATCGGGTGGTCTAAAATATATATTTTTTGCGAAATACTAATTCGAATAATCACTCAAAATTTTTCTCACTTTTCGGTTGAAATATCATCCGTTATATTTTGATAAATAATCATGTTTTTTTATTCTTTGTTATGAAAGAAGTAGAAAATTAGCTTGTGTAGGGATAAAATAAGTATACGTGTCTGTCACGTAACATTCCTGGATAGGCGTCTAGCATATAAAGCTTATCATCTCAACTTCAACTTACATATGTAATTAATAAACAAATAATATA
>JAAAKG020182634.1:0-51933 GCA_010014905.2 Druon quercuslanigerum
TATCGTTTTTGAATGTCTTTATGACGTCCGAAGAACGATATCATAAGGACATCTTTCAGACTCGTGTGCCCATTGGGATGGCTTTTGTAATTTCCACCTACTGTTGCGAAGAAATTTATTGATCAAATTTTTATTTCTTACTTTCTACCTAGTATCCTTTTCACATACAGACCAATGCTCATGTTTTAGTTACATCCTGAAATTACGATTTTGATCAAAAATGTTCATATAAAATTTGACTGTAATCACTCAATGTTAGTTATAAATTACTTAAATGTATTTGGTGAATGTGTACTTTGTTTTTTGTTTGCATATCACGTGCGCAGCTGGAGATGTATAATCTATGCACGTCTGCTTTTTGACCTGCACAGATGAGCTCTTTCAAAATTGCTCCCGGCAGATGAAATGGCAAAAATTTTGATTTGCGTAATGTTTGGAGAAAAATTTCTAAAAATTATAGATATATTATATTAATAAATTTACCGCTGTGAATGAGGATAACGGCCGAGGATAATACCAGCGTATAGATAATCTTCATGTTTTACAATTTGAGGAAAAACTGATTAATTTGCTGACATTGATTGAGAATTTGATTAAAGACGTAACTAAGAACTGCTGCCGTGACTCATTGTCTTATATAATTTGTGCTATCGTCGTTATCTCTTAGAATAAAGGCGTCGAGCGTATTTGATAAGAGTCAGTTTCAAGTAAAACAATGGTTTTACAAATTTAATTAAAACTGATATCACCATCTGTATAATATTGCACATAATATAATATCTCACATTTTCATCAGAAAATTTATAAGATTTGTGTAAAATTGTACTCCCCCCCATTGTTTCTACCAATTAGCCACTTTTTGATAACTTTCGCAACATAAAAACCGGTTTTCGCAAATATATTGTTGTTCAAAAATGCCTAGCTTTATTTATCCTAGACTACCCACTATGAACGATATATCGTTTTAATTTCTATCCATTTGAATACACTCAAAAATGTGGTATTCTTATCCGTTTCAAAAATAATATTATATTATGAATTTCAAACTCCCGCAAAATAGTATTAAAACAGCAAGGGTTTATATAAGTAACGACCAAATTTCCTAGCTTTACGACTTACTAGTCAAAGTTCGAACTCTGCAAAGGCGTCTTCTGACCCTCCTGTCATAGACGGTGAAAATGACTTATATAGTCAGCCACCTACTAAGCAACTAAGCAGAGGATTCGTTTAGATGGAACGACGCGGATTCAAGAAGATAGAGTTGTCTCATATTTAAAAAAAAGATAGAAAAACGAATAGAAAAGGATAGAGGTGGATAAGTGGAGGATTCGTTTAGATTGAGAGGCTGGGATTCAAGAAGATAAGGCTTGAGGCAGAGGTTTGATTTAGATAGAAGGAATAGGATGAAAGAAGATAGAGCTATCTTATATTTCAGAAAAAATGGATTCACTGAGGTAAAAAAATAGGAATTAAGAATGTGAGCCGAAATCTTAGATTGCCTAACGGATAGAAAAGGATAGAAGTAAGCATATGGTTAGCAATAAGCATCATGATAATGATATACAGTAAAAACAAAGTTCAATAATACATAAGTGAGATCGGTTAAGACATTATGACTAATCTAGACTAGAAATATGGATCGTTAAAATTAAACGCTTTTACTTATCGGTTTTTTGATAAGTTGGACAGTAGCGTTTATCCATAAGATAAGAGTCGATTCAATTTGACGAATATATCCAGCTTCTTCAGGTCTTATCAAAGTTATTGGTATCGTAGAAACAGACAATAGATTTTTTAATTCATCCATCCGTTTTGATCAAGAATAAATATAATAAAATGGGACATCCACACGTAGACAATTATGGAAACCCGAGAATAAAATTTGGTTCGAAATGAAAACCTATCATAAATGTATCGGAAACATCCGTTAGCACCGGGAGGGATTATCGCCTTTCGTCCCTTGACGTTCCTAGGGGTTTGAATTAAAAATAGAGAATAACGTCTACACAAAAAAAAACTAAAATCAAATTTTGTTGCATGTAAAATGTCCTGCTGTTAAATTTACATGCTGTTTGGCGAAAGTTTATCCTACGATGGAATAAAAGCTGTCGTCTGCTACGACCTTAGCAGTAATGGGAAAACGATAAGGAGAATACTTCTCATCTTGTCGACTGCGTCACGCTGAAGTGAGCAAATTTCTGTAAAACATGTATAATCAGCAAAAAAAACATACGAATAAAACATTGTTCGTACTGATAAATCTTCTCCGAAATAGATTAGGCTATTGCAGACAAATTAGAACCTATTTAATATCACTTAGCAAAAAGCAGCTGACAGTTGAGAATAGTGTTCTGAAGAGTTTATTTGCTCGGAAAAATTCTCACGAGCATAATAATATTCTCGAGAATATGCTCGACGTTTATGTGCTTCAGGAATTTAATGAGTATTTATAAATATTTTGAATGAGATTAAAAAAAACTCGTATTTTCTATCTTTATTAATTATAATTACATTATTTAAATTTACCGGGAAAATGCTTCGCTTCAAATTAAAAAGGGCGCTAAATTTAAATAATAAAATAAGTCAAAATAATGGAAAAAATATTATTTGCATTAAATAGTGCCTTACTCAGGGTTGCTACAATATTCCAATTTATAAATTTTTCTAGGTATAAAACAAACTACACACATAAAAGAATAATAATATTAATGCCAAAAAATATAGTTTCTCAATACATTTTAAACACTTTTTTAGTTGAGTTTTCAAATCATTAAAACAAATTTTGAGCCTTTGAAAGGATTTTTAAAGTAAAATGAGGAATTTTCAACCAAAATATTAATTATTCAACAAATAGTTGAATTTTCCACCCAAAAGAATAATTTTCTACGAAAAAAGGACTCATTTGCATCAAATTGCATAAATTTTCATCAAAAAATATAATTTTTTAGCACAAATTAGAATAGTTAAAATGTTTAAAAAAAAATGATCAACAAAAAAAAAAATTTTATTAACCAAACATAGAAGAATTAAATTTTCAAATAAAACAATTAATTTTCAAACAAAAGGATGAATTCTCAACAAAATAATTGAATTTTAAATCCTGAAGGTGAATTTTCTGCAACAAAAGATACAGTTACAATACAATATATAAATTTTCAACTAAAAAATATAAATTTACAATCAAAACCTAGAATAGTTGTGTTTAGAACATAAAGACACCTCTGTGATTAATTACAGAAATAATGCTGGTCAAACCAAACCCCTTTTCCAGGTCCCGTTGGGGGCGGGAAGGCACCCCCGGTGTCTGGTTACATAAATAATGTTGGTCAAACTCGTACCCCTTTTTCAGGTCCCTTTGGGGCTCTGTGTCTGGTCACAGAAATAATGATAATCAAACCCGTACCCCTTTTCCAGGTCCCGTTGGCGGCGGGAAGGCACCCCCGGTGACTGGTTACATAAATAATGTTAGTCAAACCCGTACTCCTTTTTCAGGTCCCGTTGGGGCGGGAAGGCACCTCTGTGACTAATTACATAAATAATGTTAGTCAAACCCGTACCCCTTTTCCAGGTCCCGTTGTAGCGGGAAGGTACAAATGTGACTGGTAACAGAAATAATGTTGTTCTAGCCACTACCCTTTTCCCAGATATCGTGGGGGTGGGAAGGCACCCCCATGATTAGTCAAGGAAATAATGTTGGTCTAACCCCTACCCCTTTCTCAGACCCCGTGGGGGTCTTTTGTGTATTGGCTGAGCTAACCGCAAAAAACCTTGATTTTTAAGGTTTTTTTTCATAAATAACGATGTATCACTAATTTTCGTCAAAATGTTTGAAACAAAAAATGTGTTGCTTGATAAGCGATACTACTTTTTTCAAAATATTTAGCGATATTGTGCGTATTGGTTCAGATGAACCTAAAACCTATGATTTTTATGGGTTTTTAATAATTAAAATTCGATTATCAATAATTTTCGCAAAAATTGTCACTCTTACAAAAAACTTATTTAAAAAAATATTTATTTTGATGAGATCTATAACTTTTGTTTAAAATATTTTGCACAATTTTGTATATTGGTTTAGATAAACACAAAAAAACATTTAAGAAAATCGGAGAGTTCAGCTATTCGGAACTTTATCCGCATTTTTTTCGAAATATTATTTTATTATATTAAAAATAATTTAAAAATAATTTGTAATAAAATTTTAGTTCACACTGATTTTCAATTTGAAACCAGTAATGATTCTTTCAATCTTTTTACACTAATATTGGCTGAAATAATAAAATAAAATTACAAATTCCAAACATGTCGTTCGCAAACAATTTTTAAACTTTCAATTTTTAATAATATAATATATGTAATAGATTTAATGATTTAACGATGATGCATTATTATAAAAAGAGATATTTCATTGATACCATTAAATTCAACAAAACAAGAAAAAACAGAAATTAAAGAACTCAACCGGAACAAAGACGCTATAATTATTTTTATTTTTAGTATTCAACCAAACATTTTAATTTTTATTCAAAGAAGATAACATTTTGAACCTAAAGATTAACTTTCTACTAAAAATATGAATTTTCAACCAGAAATATTATAAAAAGATGAATTTTCAACCAAAAAAGACGGATTTCCTAATAAGCAATGTCTTTCATTATAATAAATGACGTTTCTACGAAAACGTTTCATTTTTAATTTAAATAAGCAATATTTTACAAAAATGGAAAAATAGTAACATTTCTAACCAAAAAAGATTAAATTTATACCAAGAAAATTAATTTTCAATCAAATAGTTGGTGATTGATTGTTTTATTGATGATTGATTGACGATTGATTGAAAATCATTTTCTTAACAGCAATACTAACAATTTGGTCTATAGTTCAAGTTTAAAGTTAAAAATTAGTTTTGAACAAAAAAGAATTATTTTTCTACAAAGTTGATCAATTTTGAAAAAAAATAATTTTTGTCCAAGAAGAATAATTGTCTGCCAAAAAAGACTAATTTTCCATTAAATTGTTAAATTTTTAAGCAAAAGATGAATTTTTAAGAAAAAGTACCACTTGTGAACAAAAAAGAGTTATATTTTAAATAAAAAAACAGTGAAATTAAATGTAAAAAATTCTCCCACTGCGCGGGAACATTCTCATAGCGCGCTACGCGAGCGGCTATCTTCGCTCGCCTAGCACGCGCGACATTTGTGCACAAGCTTTTAAAACGAAAGTTTCAAGCATCGCGATCTGTTATTTAGTTATTGTGAATTCTCTATTGTTAAAGCTCCTTCGGCTTTAACGAACACATTCTCATCACGTATCTCGTGCGTCGCATTCGATTTCTCATTTCTACATTATTTTCAACTCTATTAGTATATGTTTAACTATATATCAGCACAAATCTCCTTTTTAATGGTTAATTTATTATTTGTTTCTCATTTTATGTCGTTTTTCCATAATTTATTTTTAAATTTTTATCTTATTTTTGATGATTAAAAGGAAATTTAATCCTCCTCCTTCCTATCATGAGTTTACTAAAAACCCAGCACGGAAAACAATCCGGGTGCAGGAGGGTACCAAGTACCCTGAAATCAATGTTGTTGGCGTGGACTGGACCTGTATCGATCCGAAAATGGAACTGCGGCATTTCCATTTTCTTGCGACCAGCTTCATTCTGCTAGCGTCCGCCCAACGTACTAGTATCGATATAACATTGCTTCTGTGGATGCAGGAATAGAGTAATCCAACAGAAAGATCTCGTTCTGTCTGATGCTGGTATCACAGGAGTCCGGACGAAGCGGGGCACGATGCGTTCTAGTAGATAGACCCAAACGTTCCCAAACTCGTCCAGTCGACGCGGACGACATTGATTCCAGGGTACTTGGTACCCCCCTACACACGGATTTCTTCCGTGAGGGCTCACATCAAGAATCATAAAGTTAAAGTTAAAGTCAAAGGACAAAAAGTGCCCGTGACAGTAAAAAACATGTTATACGTACCCACAAGCTCAAGCTTATTGTCTGTAAGGAAATTAGCCGGGAATGGTTTTAGTGCGCAGTTCGAGGGTAACAGTTGTGACGTCGCTAGCTTTAAGGAAGATCAGGTAAAGAGCACTGCAGTTTTAGCATCATCTAAACTCTACGAGTGAAAACTATTGACCACGGTAAGGGCAATTAATTATTTTAAGGATAGGTACAGCGAGCACGAGGATCAGTCGGGGAGCCAGCAGTCTAAGCTTCAAGTATCCGAAAGTACAAACCACTTCGGGACAGCAATTAATTCAAGATATTTAAGAAAATTTGTAAACGTAGAAGTAGTTTTCGAATCTACAGAACAGTCTCAAAAGAAAAAAGAATCAGGAAACGGTGATAAAGATTCAGCGAGGGACTCCAATACACAGGCAGACGAAGCCATCGAAGCAGAAGCGGAAGGAAGTAGCAGCGGAGAAAAGGAGATCACGCATGAAGCAGTTTTCACTAATGATAAAAATATAATAGAAATTCAAGTCATAAATTAAGATCTCGCTTCAGATACAGATCATGCAAAATTGAAGGTTGAAGATTCATCACAGATATTAAGCTAGCAGGCAGAGTCCAGATCACCAAGAAGATCTCAAAGATCGAACAAAGAAACTCCATCAGAGAGGAACTGTCTAACTCAAGGCCAGCTCGAAACGATCGAGGTCCAAAGAACCAAGGGCCGCTCAGGCAGAAAAAGGATCATCAAGCTTAAGTTCTATGTCCGCAGAGGATTTAAACTTCTATAGGACCTGAAAGGAACAACTGAAGTTTGTGAGAAGTTTTTAATCTTTAGTTTCAGATTACATTTTTGTTTTAAAGTAAGGTACCAACGTATCAAAATTTTATTTTCATATTGCCATTAAATCGTTAAAGGGGGCGTTTTGTAATAGCAATGATTATTGCGATATATATAAGTGTCATAAAAGTGTGATAAGAGAAGAGAGACTGTGCCCTCTTTTATGGCTCCTAGGCACAAGTTTTCCAATATACAGTTTTTTCAGTTCTTTTGTTTACCTATTTATTCTACGCGAATATTTTTCTCATTTAATCCAAGGAATAGTGCCATGCTCAAGGAATGAATTTCGTACCAAGAAGGGTAATTTTCTACCAAAAAGACGTATTTTCAACCAAATATATGATTTTTTTTATGAATCTGTTGAATTTTTAACAAAAAGACGAGTTTTTTCTCTCCAAACACAACGATTTTTAAATCAAGAGGATTCCATTTCTACACAAAAAGACTGCATTTTTAAGATTAACTTTTTATCAAAGTAGCTACATTTTAGCAAAATAGTTGAATTTTAAACAAGGAAGTTTAATTTTCGACCAAAAAAGAAGAGTTTATGTGCTATGTAGATATATTTTTCACCAAGTAGTCAAAGTTTTTCTAAAGTAGTTGAATGTTGAACCGAATAGTTAAATTTATAACTAAAAAATATGTATGCTGCCAAAAAGATGATTTTGTTACGATTATCACCCCATAAGATAATTTCTCAGTCAATAATGGAATGGTTAAATTTTTAATGAAAAAATTAATTTTTAACAGAAATCGGTAAATATTCAAGCAGAAAGATACACTATTAACGGAAAAAAATTATTTTCTACTAAAGAAGACCAATTTTCCACAAATTAATTGAATTTCCTTCTAGAAATAATAAGTTTTCAACCAGTAATAGAATTGTTAAATTTTAAGTTAAAAAATTTATTTTCTACCAAAAAAGATAATTTTCTTTCAAAATAAATGTTTAGCTCAAAATGGAATAGTTAAACTTTCATTTAAAAAGTAAGTTTTTAGTCTACAAAAAATTTATTTTTAACAAAAATAGATAAATTGTCAACCATAAAGATGAATTCTTAATGAAAAAAATTAATTGTATAGCAAAAAGGACCAATGTTTAACAAAATAGTTGAATTTTCACCCACAGTGAAAAGATAAATATTCTGTTAAAAATATAAACAATAAAAGAAAAGAGAATATTCAAGAAAATATTTAAATTTTAGCTGCGACCAGGCTTCCCAAAAAATTATGAGGGAACTCATGAAAAATAATTGTCTATTCTTCCCGAATTTCGGGACGAGACTCTTTGTTATATTTTTAACCAGAGAGATGAATTTCAGTTTCTCTTCTGTAGGGATTTCACTTCATGAAATATCTTATTCTGTACGAGATTAAAAAAGTTTTTCAGTTCCTGTAAGGAACTTTTTATAACTCTATTTTTTGCTGTGAATTTCTAGAAATTTTGGCAGTCGAAATGTTTGTGCTTGATTTATGGATCCGTTATTAAAATGTTTGTTATTTTATTATTCATTGAAAAACCTTCCTTATTTGTAAAAAAATGATGAATTGACACTTGGAGTGGAATAAAATGAGTCTGTAAGACTTTTAAAAAAGATAAAGAAATTATTGCTCAGAATAAAAAAAAACCTTTTAAAGATTAACAAATGATTTATGATCTACTAATCAGAACCTAAATGATTACAGTATTCAAATGTGAAAAAATGGTCTCTCTATTTAATATTTCTCTTTCATTTTTGTCTAAATTAATTAATTTAGTTTTTTAATAAATAGTCTAAGTTAATAAAAAAATGTAAATAAGCAGTTCCAGTCAGAGGTGCACAAATGAATAACACATAATTTCAATATAATAGAGTTTAACATAATATAGAGCTTTAACAAAAGCAGGATAACCGCTTTAATCGAGGAGAGAAATTCCCGGTTTCATCCCGGGTATGAAAAAATTTGCGATAATCATTAAAAATGAAAAATGGAAGCTTTAAATGCTAAAAATTTTTGCATTCAATGTGATAAAATCTGAACTGCAATTTAAAGTATTTAAAGTGGAAACCTTTTGAACATAAAACTTTTAAAAACGAGCTTTAAAATATTTCTTATTTAAAAGATTCAGAATCATTTAAACTGCATTTTCAAATTCTTTGAATTAAAAATTCTCTTTATTTAAAATTGCTTCGTATCATGTGATCTAAATTTTATGTTATTAAACCCATTGGATATACTTTTCCTCTAACAATTTGTAAAATTTTTAGACTGTAAAACTGATCGGTCAATTCTCGTTTTCCTGGTCCTTCAAACAAACTAAAAAGAGAATAAAAAATTACAGAATTATAGATATTAAGGTTTTGGCGCTGCAGGAAAAATTTTTTTATTGATGGAAGATGTAAAGAATTGCAGGTTACACGCGAAATATTCTAAAAGACCTTGTGATTCGGTTTTTCATGCCTAATGGACATTCCGATATTTCTTCTTGGGTCAATTCCTTAACAGCGCCGCTGTGTATGTTTATTTTTGCACGTTTTCCGCACACATACACATAAGGCTCGTTATCAGTTTTATATATTCCACTCAAAATCGTGTGTGTGCCTGATTTTTTAAATATTGCAAAAACATCACCATTTTCCGTTGACAATATAATTTGTTCTTCGGTTGGAATTGACTCGAGAGTACCATTTATTCCTCTCAATCGAACTGGTGTATCGGGAGGAAAAACGTATCTTTGAAGCTCAAATATTCGATTTTGATTCCTATTGGAAACAAGTCGAATACATCTATGTTCATTAAGTTTAAATCCAAGTATGGCAGAAAAAGGATGCCTGGCAGGAGAAGACCTGATGCGGGCAGGAAGATGAGGCTCGGCTGATGGAGGAGAGTTGGACCTGATTCGAAGTGAAGACTCGGCAGGAGGAGGAGAACTGGCAGAAGATTGAGGACTGGCACGAGCAAGAGTTATTTCTGGAGAATGTGTGTCAGATGCAAGAGGATGCCTGCCACGAGGAACACTGGGAATAGGCTCGCCATTAGGCAAGCACTCGAATTCTGAACTTAATTCTGAAACAAGAAATAGACGATTACATTTAATAAAAGTGTAAATTGCTAAATATTAGTGCAGATTCTAGATGATCCACTGGGTTCCAAAAATAATTCTAAATTTAACTATGAGAAGCAAAGATTCAACCTTTTAGTTAAACATTCATATCTTTATTTGAAATCGAAATATGTTCGGTTGAACGTTAATTATTTTTTCTTGACTCTTCGGACTTTAGTTTCAGAAACATGGAATAAAACCCAAACTAAATAATTGTCACTATGGATACTGTAATCTTCCCCTTATGTTCGAGTAAAATTTTCAACATCTTCAGTCAGCCGCACAGTGGAACGAAACGGACAATATTCTAGCATAAAACAGACTTGACATCTAAGTGAACAAATTGCAAAAATTAAGAAAATTAAGTCATTGGACCGCAAATCATGAAAGAAGAAAAAAATGCATAAATCCAATAACCGCAAATCCTAGTTTCCAAACGACAGCCCAAAAAAATCAATCTCGCAAACCCTCCATACCTAAATAATTCGCTCATATTGGAGAATCGAACCTTAGACCTTTAAACCCTAAATCGTAAAACCATATGACATGAAACTAAACCATAGTCCTTCAAACCGTATATGCATAAGCCATAGATCCATACATTTTAGTCTCATGCATGCTAAGGGTTATGCACCTAATATTTGTGTGTGAAGAATTTCTGAGATTTGGATTTAGATTGCTTCTACAGTTCTAGGATGTAGCGTTCGAGAACCCAGGACTTGAAAATCTTAGGTTTGATGATTCGGGGTTCGATTTTCCAAGGTTTATAAGTGTACTCTATAGAAGTGCAAGGTTTGTGAGACTAAGATTTGTGGATCTATGATTTCTGCATCTATGGTTTAACGATCTATAGTTTAGGAGCCTAGGGTTTAACAATCTAAGGTTTGATTCTCTAAGGGTAGACTCTCCAAGGATAACTTGTGTATTGTTTAGATGTGAAAAGTTTGTGAAACTAGGATTTGTGGAATTGGATGCCAGCACCTCCAACCAAAATTCTGTTTTTGGAGAAAAATGAAAGAGTCCAAAAATCTTCTTCGAAAATCTTGTTTTCCCTTAATAACTTTTCTACTTTTGATTGATTTTGAACATTTTCTTTCTTTTCTCCAAAAACCGAATTTTGGGCGGAGGTGATAGCAGCCGATTCAATCAAATATAGTTTATACGTCCTTTGTTCAAAGGTCTTAGACGAAGGCCTCAGTTTGATGAGTGTTAACTCTTTAACTCATAAACTTTAAAATCCATCATGTGAATAATTAATGTGCAATAATGGTGTTCAATGTTTGTGAGACTTAAATTGATGGATCTATGGCTTATGCGTATACGATTTAAAGGTCTATGGTTTAGGAACCTAGGGTTTGAAAATAATAGGTTTGATTGTCTAGGATCCGAGTACCTAAGGTCGATGTGTGTATTATTTAAAAATGTAGGGTTTATTAATCAATGTACGGTTTTGAAGTCTATGATTTGTAGGTCTAAGGTATATTGTTCTAGGGTTTCATATCGTAGGATTTAAGGTCCTAACGTTTAAGTGTCCAGGATTTGAGGGTCTAGGGTTCGGCAAGTCTAAGGTTTGAAGATTCAGTTTTCATGTTTTGATTACGTTCTGATATTATCACATTGATATAAAATGTTCATATAAAATTCAACTGCAATATATCAATTTTTATTATAAATTACCCAAATGTACTGTGAGTAGCATGTAATTTATTTTGTATTTACGTATGACGTTCACAGATAGAGAGGTATCATCTGTGCACGTCTGAATTTTGACCTGTAGAGTTGAGCTCGTGCGAAATTGCTCCCGGCAGATTAAATGGCAAAACTTTTAATTTGCGTAAAGATTAAAAAAAAGTCTAAACATGATAGATATATTATATTATTATATTTACCAATGCAAATGAGAATAACAGCCAAGGATAAGGCCAGCATATAGACAATCCTCATATTATCTAATTTGAGGAAAAAAAGATTAATGTACTGATATTGTGCTAGAATTTGATTAAAAATGTAACTGATGACTTTTTTTGGTGAATCATTAGCTTATAAAATCTGTGTTATAGTCGGTATCTCTTATATTAAAGACGTCAGACGTATACGTCTGATATTTGCCTTTGATAAGAGTCAGTTTCGAGGAAAAAAATTGGCTTAGATATTTAATTCAATATGATCTCACCATTTATATAATATTTTACGTTTTAGCAAAAGCTGCTTTCTACATTAATTATCAGAGAAGGTATTATATTTGTGTACAAATTGATCCCCCTCATTATTTTTCAGATGGCCACGTGTTGAGACCTCCTGAATCCGAAAAACATGTTTTCGCGAATATTTTTGTGATTAGCTAGCTAGTTTAGATAAAAATTTAAAAAGTAAAAGCATATTTAACATTTTTAAAGATCACTTTTTTATATATGTATATTTATTATAGCTTTTACAATATTAAAAAAACGAATATAACAATTTTAAGCCAAACATATCTTCTCCGATAAAACTGATTGAATTGGCTGCCAGCACCTCTGCCCAAAGCACATATGAATTTGAATACTTGCTAAATCAGAATCAGTGAAATCTCACTGTTTGTAAGATTTCACTGATTGAAATAGCTGGAAATCGGCCTCTAACAATCAGTGAAATTTACTTATTCCATAAGTGAAATAAAAACTTTTGATAGTTGGCAGCACTTCGCCATATTGATTTTAGCAGTCATAATAAAATAATATTTTAGTACAGTCAATCAAATAATCACAGTAAAATCTTTAAAACCATAATAATGATAAAATATTAAAAAAGGTGAAAAGTTTCAATGCTATCAAATGACAAATAACCTCACAAGAAATTACTTTTTATAAGAGTTAGAGTATATTTTCACACAGTTAATTCAGCGGAATTACAGCTTGAACATTAGAAAAATTTCCTTATTAAAAAATTATTTTATTTACTCAAATAAAAGAGTAACAACAACGCTTCATCTTAAAACGCAGATGTTATGCTTTAAATGATTTGCTCGAGTGTTGCTGAATTAATTAGTAAATAAGTCCGAAATCACTGATTAATCAGTGAAATGTTTACATACTATTTCAACCTGTAAATTTGTAACTGATTCATATTTAAATAATATATTACAGACTGACCAAACAATGTTAACCTCGCTGGTAGGAATTTAACACCAGCAGTTAACTATAGATCCCAGCCACCATTTGCTAATAATTAAAAGCCCGGCCAATGAAATAGCGGTTAGCATTCAGAAATTTTTGTTTAATTTTTAGAAATAATTTACAAACATAAAAAAATTCTATAATTAACTACAAACATTGCTCACATACATTTCTTAGGTAACTAAAATAATATAATGATAAAGAATAAAATTTGTACTTTATTTTTTAATACGAGGAAAGAAATTCCCGGTTTCTATTTGGGTTCAGAAAAATTTGTTGTCGCCATTAAAGTTAATAAATTCAAGCTCTTTAAGCTTATCTTTGATCTGTTGGGAATGGTGAAATGATATGCGGTCCAATGTTGACCAAATCTCAAATCTCAGATTGTTTGATAGGAAATATTCTTTCTTTTAATAGGAGCAAATTTTTATTATTAAAAATAGATTAGCATCGGAACCAGGTGCAATGTACAATGGTCATGTGACTCTTTGTGGTGGTCTTGCATCTTAACTTTCTGATAGCATTTCAGAGTTTCTTGAAGCAAGTAATCATGGCTTGAGCTACTTACAAATTATTGGTGCCGATGGAACACCATTGAATACAGGAGCAGTCGGCAGAGCTGTGACTGTCATTGAAAACCGCCTAGTTAACAGTCTGCAGTAGCAGATTTGTTTGTTGCATTTTAATGAATTGGCTCTTAGGAACATTTTCTTGCATCTTGACGGCACAGCAAGTGGTCCTAAATCTTTAACTAGCCGGTTGGTAAGCAGTTAGAAATCTGTGAATGAAAACCAATAGTCAATGTTAAAGTAATAGCAGTTGACTTCGGAAATAAACCGAAATTTCTTAGCACCGACCAAAAATACCTGCTTGAAATCTGCAATGCTGTTTCTTCTAAGAATTTCCCAGATGATCTTGATATTAAGGATACCAGTTACTTTTGCCACGCGCGCTGGCATGCAGCAGCAAACAGAGTTCTTTGGTTGTGCGTTACCAAAAATAGGCCCTCCAGAAATCATAAAATGATAACAAAATTTATTATTCGGCTGTACGCTCCTGTATGGTTAATGATTAAAAGAAACTGCAGTTGTACTATGGAAGCAAACACGTATGGTAGACTATAACTCTTTCAAGATACTTACCAGAGGATGTTAGAACAGCAACAATTGACTCTTGCATCTAAACTAACGGGTATGCTCTTCACCATGAAAGCTTGATGTTGACGATGCTTTCCGACAGCAGAAACACTGTCAGAGCGCAAGTTGTAGAATTGATGAAAAAGGGGAGAAGTAATTTACATCAGTAAATGTTTGCCAGTTCGGACCACTGAGAAAAAAAGTTTCTGCTACAGACTACCTTGATCTTATTGATTGGTAAAATATCACACCTCCACCTAATCTGTGGAATATAGTAGATCAGGAACTGGAAGATGCATTGGCAGATTTTGATTTTTTCGAAAGGTTACTTGAGTTTCCACGTCACACTCAATCAGTTGAGAGGATGATGCAATTAGTGATACGGGCCTCTCCTAAAGTATGTGGCCCGAAGTCAAGAGACGGTGCCATTAGAAACATGCTTTAGTCCCGGAAAGATTTACCCAAAAAAATGACTAAAGCAGATTATTCTTCAGTTAACTAATAACTCCCTCATGGTTGGCTGGTTGGACAGGGAGTGAATTTTATATAGGGGTATCTAATTGTTTAAAGTCCTCACTTGTGCTAAGGTGGTTTCCTTCTCAGTGTTACTTTGCAAAAATATTTTTTATACGATTTTTTTATATAGCTGAAATAGATTTTATAATTTGAGTTTAAAACATCTTACTGTCAGGATTCCAATAGAAATGTTTAAGTTAGGACTGATACTTAGGATAATATTTACAGTCTTAATATTACAGGCATAATATTTAGGCTTTTGAACCTTCAAGAGGTATGTTTCTCAAAATTACTCTAGTATAATTGCACTTTTACAGGTTTAAGCTCCTCGAATCTTTCTCAAACACCAACCATCCTAATTGTCATCCGCGCGGGTTTATGTAAACCGCCTATAACAAGATCTCAAAATTTGAGGTTTTTCCCATTCGTGTTTTTCCGGGACCGATCAGAAGGACCCTTCGGGTGAGCAGGCAATCATTTTGAAGTTCTTCTTCAAATTTTACTTGTATGTATAAAAGTTGAATAAACTGTATATTGAAGGGAACTGGTTTTATTCCTTGCTTTTAAATTTAAAGACGTTTGGATGTAACATTTTGGTCGTTCAAGTCGCGGATGTTTTAGTTAAAGAACGCATATCTAATATAGTGAACTCGGTTCGTGAAAGCGTAAAACATTGCTTTTGGAAGCTAATGGACAATTAGCTTCCAAAAGCAGTGGTTTCAAAACTGTAAGAAGTGAAATTAGTGATTTAAGATATATTAACTCCGAAAACAGTCATTTTAAAACAGTGAACTTTGGAATTAGTTATTTGAAACGGCTTACCTGCGAAAATAGTGATTTTAAACCTATTAACTGTGATAATAGTAATCTATGTGATATAGTAATATCACATCTATCACTGGATTTTTTGATATCAAAAAAACTAATTGCCATGACGACAAATCAAAAGTAAACCAGCAATTCCAAGAACAGACATTTAAATAAAAGATTCCATGGATTCTACAGAACGAGAGTATAGATGACTTCTGTTTGTAACCAGAGATCCAGAGAAAAAACTTTCCACTGCGTGTGATCGTTGTAGATATGCAATTTTGATAAATTCTATTGAATACCATGTCGCAACCAACTCTTGTGAGCTTTAAAAAGCAACGAGATATTATCAAACTACAGCTAACAAATTTCGAAACCGTGCTACATTCAATAACTGATGAGATTGATTTAATAGCCCTTGACTTAGAAGCACGATTAAAAAAGCACAATAAACCTCTGGGATGTATTTCATCGCATTCAAATTCAAATCCAATATTGACAGCTCAAAGAGACAGTGTAATTTATAACTGGGACCGTGATTCTGAAAGAACTTCATTTGAAAATCGTTTCTACGCGACAAGTGGTCTAGAAAAAACAATGTGAAATATTATCCAGTCTAGCTTCGATTAATTCCACATAATCTACTTCCGCCGTGGATTTAGGTTTAATTTAAGGGCCCAGTCATCTGAGCTCTTTCGATGTAATAACTCTTCATGAATAAAACCTTTTAAGAACTTCACGTTTTACAGAAAATCCTCGCAGTGAAGTTCTGGGTCAAAGTCCTATTTAATTTTTATTGCACTTTCAACTTCATAGGCTTCATATACCTACTTTTCATGGTACATTTAATACATGGCTATCGTTTTATGGTTCACCTAAATCAACGTCTTATGCCAACAATGATATTGCAACTATGAATAAGTTCATTTACTTAAAACCATGTTTTAAAGGGGAAGCATCAGAAGTCATAGCTTCGTTAGAAACAACGCAGGTAAATTAGTTTATTGCATCGGATCTCCTTAAAAACCGTTGTGACAACAGAAAATGTATTGTAGAGAGCGACATTAAGGCAAAGGAAAAATTAAATAATTATAGGCGTGAAAAGTGGGAAGAAGTCGTCAGCTCAATGTAAGTTCCTACTTTATCGGAAATGATGTCATTTTTAGAGTAACGAGAAATGACAAAGGGCGGGATGAATTCGCGATCCAATTATAAACCTTTGCAAACATGCATCGCACTTCTATATAAGAAAACGTGTAATCCCAGCTTACGTAGATTTCTTTGCTCAGAAGAACACTTACTTGCTTCATGCATCCAATTTCAAAAAATGTCAGTTCAAGAAAAGTACGATTTTGTAAAAAAGACAAAAATTTGTCACAATTGTTTCAATCCTAACCATTGAACAATTTATTGTCGTAAAGTTACGTGCGAAAAATGCAAAAGACGACATGATATCCCTTTCATTTAAATTTAAAAATTTAAAACAAAGATAGGTTGTTTCGATCAAAGTCTGCTTCCAAATTAGTCAGCTTTCACTATAGATTACCATCTCAGGTGCTTATTGGTACTGCAGTAGTCGAAATTTTAGATAGCAAGGGTCAACGTCGTACATGTCGTGCTCTTTTAAATAGTTTCTCTCAGTGCTATTCTATTACGCACAAATTTTAAAATTTCCTTCGTTTTAAAAACAATCGTATAAATGTTCAGCTTCAAGGTATAGATTGCCTTCAGACCCAAATTAAATATGTATTTTTTAGAGAAATCAAGAGAATATTCAATTAGCTGACCCTGTATTTTTACAAACCGGCCAAAAGAGATATTCTCATAGGTGCCAAATTTTATTATGACCTTTTACTCACCGAAAAAATTCGTATACCAGGCCCAGCCGCGATATTCAAGGAAACTTAATTCGGATAGGTCATCGCGGGGCGTCACAATCGTTTCATTAAAGCTGTTCATTATACAAATCCCACGAAGACGTCTTGTATCCTTATGAAGTTTCAAGAGCTGCCAATTTTGTGGAAATTAAAGACGGATAATCCTTCCAGATTCCGGTCAAAGGAGGAGCAAGCTTGCGAGTCTCATTACGTGATTAATACCATCCGAGGCGAAATTAACCGTTATGTGGTGAAACTTCCATTTAACGAGAAAAAAGATTTTCTCGGGGATTCACGAAACACAGCTTTTCAGCGTTTTTATGCCCTGGAGAGAAAATTCGAGAACAATCCTAAATTTAAACACGGGGTAATCAAGGAATCGAGCCTCCCAACAAAACCTTGAATTTTCTTTGACGGTTTGGCGAAAACATATATCTGCCGTTCATTAAAAGACACTCCTATAGTAGGTCCGACAATACAACAGGACCTATTTTCTAGTGTGACTCGATTCAGACCCTTCCATTTGTCTTTCGAGATGACATTTAGCAAATGTATCGGGAAATTTAGGTTAATGCGAAAGATATAGGATTCTAAAAAATCTTATGGCACGCAGAGCCCATGGAACCTATCAAAGCTTACTATCTCAATAGACTATGCATGTGCACTATTTCTCTCTGTACGTACGTTGCATAAGCACAACTTCTGCAGAGTGACTTTTAGGTCGACGACCTTCTTCTCAGGAGCACGCACGTTGCAAGATGCTCTGAAACTCCAAAAGTTTTATGCTACGATAATTGGTTTCGAATCGACCCGATTTATGCAATGCAGCTGCACACGAAAATCCAACCACTTTCAGATCATTCGATCCTTCGGGGTCAGGCTTGCATTGGGATGCGATTACTGATATCATTTCATATACCGTCCAGTTAACAACTTTTGAGAATCCAATATCAAAGCGAGTAATTTTATCCCAAACTTTCATGCTCCTTGATTCTTTAGGATTACGCGGTCCAGCTATAGTCACTTGGAATAAACCCGTTCCAAATGAAAGCAAAGATTCTTGCGTTGAATATCAAAACAAATTACTGCTATTAAGCAATGTTAAATTCTAAAGATGCATTGCAATTCCAAGTCCAACCGAACTCCAACTTCACGGTTTTTGTCATGCAAGTGAAAAGGATGACAGTGCTTGCCTTTATGTTCGACCGTTCTATGATCAAGTTAAGCACCATTGTTCTCTTATCTGCTCAAAATCGCGAGTGGCGCCAATAAAAGCAACGACTGTACCAACATTAGAATTGTTTGCTGCCAATTAGTAGCTAAATCGTACAGTGCCACGATACAACCACTGCAAATGCAATTGTCAAGGGTTAATTGTTGCTCGGGCTCGACAATTTCACTTAATTGGATCAACACAGAACCTCATACGTTAAAGAAGTTCGTTGCCAATCATGAAGCAGAAATTCAGGAAAAAACTTTAATGCATAAGTAGCAACATGTAGCCTCATATGACTTTCCAGCGGACCTGATTCCACGCGGCCAGGGTCCCAAAGAATTTCTGAAAAAAACGACTTTTGGTTCCATGGTCTAGAATGGCTTAGCTAAAATACTTAAATCTTAAAGATTACTTAAAAAGAAGTAAACATTTTGAAAAAATTAATTAAATCCCAAAAACTGAAAACGTTGTCGCTAACTGTTTTAGAATTGTCAATACTTTAAAAACTAAGGACAAAAAGTTCTCGGTTTAAAGGTCCGCTATCACAATCAGAACTCGAAACAGCTTTCCATATGATTATTCGATTAATTCAAGATGAAATGTTTTCCGCGGAACTTAATGCATTATCGCGAAACGAAAATGTCAGCTCAAAATGCATTCTTTTTAGGTTAAATCCTTTTCTAAATCAGGGTATTATACGAGTTGAAGAAAGGTTAGTCAACCCAAATATATCCAAATCACAGAACCATCCAATCGCCCTTCCAAAACGACATCACATTACAAATCTTATCATTCGACATGAGCATAACAGACTTTCTCACGCCGGAGATCAGCAAACGCTATATGGTGTTCGCGAGAAGTATTGGCCTATTGACGGTCGTAACTCGATTCGAAATGTTATTTATCAATGCGTTAAATTTTTTCGAGCTTTCATTGCTTGCTTACCACGCTTCTTCGCTCGCAGAAGATTTTCTAAATCAACCTCATTAGACAATGCAACCAATTTCGTCGGTGTCAATAACGAATTAAAGGAGCTTTAACAAAGAGCTTGAATCGTTTAAGCATTATAATCAGATAACAAATTATTTAACGTCAAAGGGAATTAACTGGCATTTCATAGCCAATTAGACGCCACATTTCGGGGGCTTGTGGGAAGCATTTGTAAAATAATTTCAAAAGAGTAGCTGGAAATGCAATTTTGAAATAAGAGCAGCTTCACACATACGTGGTGGAGATTGAAGTTATCCTCAATTCACGGCCTCTCACTCATGTATCCCATGACATAATCTAGTTAAACATTTTTTCATAACAGCAAAAATATTACTCAGGAGTTATGAGTACTTAAGAAGTTGAAAATATACATAGGGTATTTTTTTAAAGTAAAGAAAGAACTTCAAAAGTTACTGTAAGATTTATTTTTTATTAAATAAATATTATTGATAATTACGTATTTTCAAATGTGAGCATAAAGAATAAAGTTACCGACCGATGACAAGTGTTCCCAATCTTGGGAACTTTTGGAACTGCGCTTACGTCGCGCCGACAAACCGATTGGTCACTGCTAGCGCGCTGATTTTAAATTATATAAATATTAAAATTTAATATTTATGATAAACAATGATTAGATAAAGCATCCCAAGTAATTTCTTAATCCTAAATTAGAATTTTGTAGTAGTGGATAAAAAAACAAATCTTTTTTTTTTAAATTCAATGATTCTAATTGAAAACTCATCATTTTAGTTGTAATTTTTTTTTTTTTTGAATAAAACTCAACTATCCCAGTTAAATATTCAATTATTTAAGTTGAAAATTTATCTTCTGTTGAGAATTAATTTTTAAAATAAAATATTATTTTTTCAACTTACAAATTTATCTATTTATCCTACGTTATAAATTAAGTTATATTCTTACCTGAACCCCATTTATTTCTTTTTAAATAAAAACTGTCTTAATTAAGAGGAGTTATGAAATTCGGTAATATTATTCTAAGAGTCCATTTGAAATTATGTTCCGCTCTAGAATTATCTTTTATTATTTTTCAATAATAAATTAGATAATTAGTAGTGTGATTCATGAACTTAAACTACTTTAAATTCAAAATAATTTTTTTTTGTAACTCAGGCCTTCTTCAAGTTATTAAAAAAATTTATGATATAACATATATCAGTCCAGTAATTAATTATTCCTAATTCATTTTTAGTAATTTCAGTGATTTTATTTTAAGTTGCATTATCGGAAAGAAACAAAAATTTAATTTTAAAACTACACAGAGACGAGATTAGCCATTGCGACAAAAAAAAATGATTTATTTTTCTGAACTCAGCATTCATAACCTCTTTTTCATTAAAATGAAATTTTTTGTTTCTGTCACTCCAAACTCTTATTTTAGGATTAGGAAAACTCTATTTCGGCATTTCTCAATTGGGTTGTCGGCGTGACGCAAGCACACTCTAAAAAGTTCACAAGATTAGGAAGACTGCTGATGACTTACGACGAAAAGTTTTTTGCATATGAATATGGCTTTGAGGCGACAACTATGCTACTTAACCTGCAAATGGTAATAATGAAGTCTTTATATCTATTTTATTTTTGGTAATAGTTTTAAATTTAATTATGTTCCTTAAGTTATTACCATAAGAGTTCAAGTCCATGTGTGCTTTATGGTAAAAATTATGTTATCAATGAAAAAAATGTCGAAGTGGGCAAAGCGAAAGATGGGTTCTTTATAAATCCGCTAAATTAGAATTGAGATCCTTTCGAAACCCAAGTGTGGTAATATTCAGAGCCCGTTTAGAGATTGTTTTGGGTTCCTTTTCAGCAAGTCAGATTCAGTTTTGTTGCAGCTCCTTTGGAACCAAAAATGGCAAAGGCAATTTTTGTTGCCGTGAATCTTTCACCTTAAATTTATTTGAAGTTTATCTTTCATGTTTTCCGTGTAATGTACTGACATTTCTGAGAAATTCGATTAACGATGTTCTGACAGTTTTACTGATTCACTAAGTTATAACCTGTGTCATAGTCATTATCTGTTATTCTAAAGGCGCCAAACTTGTAGATCTGAGGTATTTACATTCGATAAGAGTCAGTTTCAAGGACGAAAATTTGCTTGCACATTGATTTAAAACTGATTTCGCCTTTTGTCTTATTTTCTGCGTTTTAGGGAAAGCTAATATTTACAAAACAAATTTAAATAATGACTACTAGAATCGTTCTTTTAAACGTTTGCAAATATTATTATTGTTTCCCTCTAACTTCTGGCAAGAATGGAGGTACGTACAGCGTACTACAGCCGAATCAATTCCCGAAATTTTGATCCCAAGGTGAACTATTTCGGTTAAACAATGCCTTGCCTATGGGACACAGTTTTGCAGTAGCTTCCTCTATAATCCCTAAAAGAAGAAATCATCAGTCATTTTTAATCTACAATATATAGGGGTGAGTTGGGCTAACGGTTTAATTTTCGAAACCTTCAATCTGCATTATCTTCCGAGCGGTAACAGTTGTACTGCAAAAATTTGGACTACAAAGGACTCTTGGTACCCGAAGGGACGTCCGTGGTTATTGTGACAGTGTGCAGTGTATTTTGACTATGGTGTCGTAAATTTATACACTGCGAAAAGTTTCAACTTTTGAGGACTTTTTTTTAGACTTATTCTTATCAAAATTATCCATTCAGAGTGGTGACGTCGAATCGACGTCGTAACCGTCGAATGATCGCCGAGTCGAAATTATTGTTAAAATTGTAGTCGGTTTTTGACTGTGTTTATTATGCTCTAGAGATACTTTGTAAGTGAATATTCACTGCAATATAAGTGAATTCATCCAAATTTGTTAATATATATCTATATATGGACTACTTGGAGGGCATGAAAGACGTTTATAGAATGTCCAAAAGAAATTGAATAATCCGATGTAATAAGAATTTACAAAAAGTGAAACGAGTGGTAGAAATAGCAATAAAGGTACAATTCTAAAGCAAACTTTGAAAGAGGTCATTTGACCCGAGTTGAGTATACAATATTTATATGACTTCCCTAAAGAATAAAATAAGGAAATTTTAGCGTAAGAATCATTTCCCATGGATTATCCTGGGGGTAAACTTCATGCAGAGAGGAGAAATTAGGAGCGCATCCTTTGTAACTACCGGTCCCAGCTTAGGCAACAATTTTATTGAACTAACAAAATGTAAACTAGGAAGACACTGACCATCATAAATGTTTATTGCTAGGATTAAAAATTCGTTTACGAGCTTGTATTTTTTCTCAGAACCTGTGACGTCAAGGGTGCGGGAGTGTCTAATTATAAATCCCACCACTTTCGAACTGTATGGGCCTCGAGACCCTCTACACCTCTTTGCAAGTCCTAGAGCTTCAGTTAGTTGTTTCTGAACTTCCGAAAGCTTCTTTTAGACGAGCTCTTCTCTAAATTATTCTCGATCGTTGAGTTCTCGTATTATAAGTATTATAAGTATTATAAGTATAAGTATAAGTATAAGTATAAGTATAAGTATATTATAAGTATTTTAAGTATATAAGTGAATAGTGTGTGATTGTGATTAATAAACATTGTGACGTCGTAGATATTCTACACATCACAAAATAAAAATAAAACCTCCCAACCCCGATTTTCTAGTAAGGACCGACAGTTTCAATAATTTTTGCACTTCTTGTCTCTTGTCAACGCGTAGATTTAAGTATTTGTATTAATATCTTCCGCCCCCCTTCTTGTAAATTGCTGTGAGCCTCTTAATCTATGAGGATTAGGAGTAGAAATTCGCGAGGATAATCCCTTATTGAGTCATGGACTAGGGTCGGTCGTCACCTCCCTTTCGGCGAGGCTTCTACGGTCTGGTGACCTTCACTTCGAATTCTGTGGTTTCCGCTGCCTCAACTTATTTTGTTGGGTTGATCATTTAATATCTTAGGCTTGTTCCAGTCAGGAAGGATCAACATTACTAAACCTATCGTTAATAGGTCAGTAGGTTTTCTCTATTTAAATATTTAAGCTTGGTTATTCCTGAAAAATGGAAGAAAGAGCATTTTAGGCCATGTGTGCCTTTTTGTTTCTATGTGCGAGTACCTGCAATCCACCCTACATCTGCGGTTTGAAGCAAGGACTTCCGTTCTCCAAACAGAGACCAGCGCTTGAACCTACCTCGCCAAGTCTTGTTTCGTATGCCACGAAACCCCTCCTCCTGTGTACAGAGAGAAGAGAATTTCTTTCTGCGGCTTGGTCATGCGAGGAAAGAGGACAACTTTTGGAGAAGAAGATAGGACGACAGGGCAGACCAATGAGCACCGATGATCAACGGCGATCTCTCTCTTTCTCTCTCTCTCTCTCTCTTATCCTTGTTAGATACGAGTCTACGGTTCACGCGCAGTCAGCTTGTTCCCCCATAATTAATTTTAATCGAAAAGCGTCGCTTAACTAGAGAATCTTTTCTCACGTTTCGGACATTCGATTATTGTAAGTTTAAAGTGTCGGTTCGTTTAGAAAGTTGTTATAGTTCTTTTTTTTTTGCTTAATTCTGTGAGTCCATTGTCCTGAGGTCTACAGAATCCTTACTTCGGCTGTTGTGACCTACTCTAAAGGTGGGAGCTTTTTTTCTTTTACGGTTTAGCCAAGCCTTTTTTTTGTTATGCTTGTCCCCATTTTCAATGTTTTATTTTAATGATCCCCAATATAATGATTTTAAACCCCTGAATTATCTTTTACCCCTACAGGTCACATATTTATATTATTTTAGCCCTGATTCTGTGAATTCCCCCGTTGCAATGTTCATTTTTCATTAGCTATAATATTGTAGTTTTATTTTAATGATCTCCAATTTAATGGTTTCAAACCCTTGAATTATGTTCTACCCCTACAGATCACATATTTATATTGTTTTGGCCCACCATTTGTGTAATATTTATCGACCCGTATTTTCATCTTGTTATCTACTGTTATTTTAATTTATTGTTCCTATAAAATTTTGCTAGTTCATTTTCTTTAGTTAATATTTTGTTGAATTCCTTTTGTTATTTTCTATTTCTGTTATTGTATTGTATTAGTATCTATTATTAGTTTTTTTTGTTATTTTATTTTGGATTTTCGAATAACCCTTCGTTATTTTATTTTAAATCGTTTGAGCTTCATTAATGAATGTACCCCCCCCCCCTCTTTACCATTATCTAGCCTTAATTTAAATTCATTTCCTTTTTTGAATTATTGTTAAGATCTGTCCCAAGAAAGGACCAATAGTCAGTGAAGTTTATTTTGTGTTTTGTTTTAATTGGTTTTTGTTGTACGCGTTGTAAAATATGAATCCATTGTAAAGCGGTAAAGCAAAAAACGGTAGAGCTCCTAAAGGTCCTCACCAAAGAAGACTTCCAGCACTGCTTTGATCAATGGAAAAACCTATGGAAAGGTGTGTGGCGAGGAGAGGAGAGTATATGAAAGGGGAGCATTCGAATGTTGAATAATTTTTATAATGAAACCCTTTTTCGTAACCAGTCTCGTTATTTAATAGCCAGACCTCGTAAATTCAAAAATGAATATATTTCAAAGTATATTTTGTAAATAAAGATTCCAATTTCCATTTTTTTTAATACGGGTCTTTTTGACCCATTAAATAAAAAAAGTACACGTCACAACATATAGGTTCAGAAACATTACTATAAAACTGGTGTGGCGACAGAACAGTGACTTTATGTCGAGTGTTGTGCTAATTCTAATTAGTGAAATACGTTCTCAATTGTGCGCCACATTATTATAAATACTTCAACGATGGATAATAATGTTGATTATACTAGCGATGAAGAAATTACTGATGTAGAGTCGTATGAGCAGGAGAAGAAAAATAAATCCGTAAGTAAAGTTCCCTTTTTATAGTGATGCAGTTCAATATTTTTATCAAGACTCAAGACAAATCTAGATAATATTTTGACATTTTCTTAAAAGTTTGTCTTGAAATTTTATTGACCTTTTATTGCCGTCTTGATTTTCCATTGCCAGATGTGCCATATGTCCCTACGTTCATTATATTCGAGTTTTGACGATCTATATTTTAAAATATAATTAAATTTGGAAAAAATTTGCTTCACTTTTTCATTTTTATTGTTAAAAATATTCATCGGATGAAAAAACTTTAAATAGAAAAAAATTCGGTTTTAACCTTCTCTATAAGCCTTTTTTTTAAATTAATTTTTTTAACTTTAAGCATTGGATATCACGTGACGCTTGGAAAATACTTTTACGCATTTTCGAGCGTGCGTTCCGTTATTGCATCCGACCCTCAATTTTGTAACAAAATATTTAAATATGAGGTTTTTTTTTCAAAATATTAAATATAATTTCCTTTAATTTCCAGAACAACTTCAGATATTATGCGATAAATTCATTAAACTTTTATTCTTTTAGTATCTTGTTTTTTGTCTCTTAAGATTTATTTTGCCAATCATAAAAATAAGATATATGGTATTTAAAGTTTACTGTATTTATTACTAAAATGAGTAGCAAAATTGACAATATTGCATTTAATTCAGGAAAAGTCAATCGTACACTTATTTCACGCGAGAAGAGGATTATGAGACCGAATAATCTCCCTTCAATACTTCTTGAAAGTATTGAGGAAGTTGAAGTTTTAAAAAATTTGTTTGAAAATCCTTTTAATCTTCCTGCCAGGGTGAGTTGTGTAATTATTATCAATTTTTCCTGATTATAAAAATTCTCTTCTTTTAAAAAGTAAGGTTTATTAAATTTCAAAAAATAATCTTCAAACAATTATGATCAACCTAGTATAAAAATTTGAAAATGGGTGAATTTATTTACTTTGAGAAATCATTGTTTTAAAATTTTTTGGTACGTTTTGAAAAAATTAAAAATGTTTATTATAATTTTTTCAACAGTTTGTATAATTAATTTAAAAAAGGGTATTTTCTGTCAAATAATGACTTCTTGTAATTCGACTCTCATTTTGGAGGACTTCCATAATTTCCCGTATGAACTTTAGAACATATTGAAGATTTATATTTGTATTATTTTTAAGCCTGTTTATCTAAGTAGTTGTGTTGCCTCTAGCGAATCGAAGCCAACAGTTAATATTCTCAAGCAATGGATGTCACATTCACTGGCTTCCAAATATAATTTTTCTGGAGAAGGATCAAAGCAATCTTTAGAGGCTCTTTATTCATGGAAATCAATCCAAGGTAAGATTTTAACATTAACATCTGGCTCAGTATACGAGGTCTGGCTATTAAATAACGAGACTGCGCGCCTAGAGGGTGCCCTAGAGGGGTGGGCAAAAAACGAGTAGTGCGTTGGGTATCTGGGAATCTTCTCTATTCACGTACTAAAACACGTTTTCGTCACTATTATACTATTTGTGCAGTAGCGGTTTGAAACGAATGTGTTTTTGTCTCGTGCCGAAAACCATGTGTGACGAAAAACAGGAGCAACCTATCAATCTCAAATTTGTCGTTAAATTGAAAAATACTCTGACTGAGTGCTATAAATTGTTGCAAGAGGCCTATGGGGAGAAATCTCTATCTCGTGCGCGTGTTGTTGAGTGGTGTAAGCGCTTCCGTGAGGGCCGAGAGAGCACTGAAGATGACCAGCGCCCAGCTCGCCCTGTCACTGTTTCAACTCCGGAAACAGTGACCAAAATCAACCAAATTGTGCGTGCAAATCGTCGAATGAGCATGCGGATAATTTCCGAGGCTGTAAATGCCGATAAAGAAACGGTTAGCAAAATTTTATACGAGGAATCACACATGACAAAGGTCTTTGCATAGTTGATGACAAAAAACTTGACTCCTGACCAAAAGCTCTTGCGTCCACAGGTCTGCTCAGATTTGCTTGAAAGGTTAGAAGATGATCCCGGACTGATGAAAGACATTATTACTTGCGACGAAACGTGGATTTTTCAATACGATGTTGAAACAAAGCGGCAATCGATGCATTGGAAGACGCCTGAATCGCCCAGAATGAAAAAAGCAAGGATGTCAAAATCAAAATTAAAGGCAATGTTGATCATTTTTTTTTGTTGAAAATAGCGGTATCGTGACAACTCAATGGGTTTCAGACTGTCAACCAGACTTACTATTTGTCAGTTTTGGAAACACTGTGAGAACAAGTTCGTAAGAAACGGCCCGAGTTGTGAAAGAACAACTCGTGGATTTTGCACCAGGACAACGCACCTGCCCATAACGCGCTATCTGTGAAGCGGTATTTGGCCGATAAACGCATTACAGTGCTCGAGCACGTACCGTACTCGCCAGATTTGGCACCGTGCGACTTTTTTTTGTTTCCGAAGATTAAACCTGCTTTGAAAGGGACCCGATTTGAGTCGATGAAAGCGGTATAGCAAAAAACGGCAGAGCTCCTAAAGGCACTCATCAAACAAGACTTCCAGCCCGGCTTCGATCAATGAAAAAAACCTATGAAAAGGTGTGTGGCGAGGGAAGGGGAGTATATTAAAGGGGAGCATTCGAATGTTGAATAATTTTTATAATAAAACCCTTTTTCGTAACCAGTCTCGTTATTTAATAGCCAGACCTCGTAATTTCAAAAATGAATATATTTCAAAGTATATTTTGTAAATAAAGATTCCAATTTTGACGACATTACTGTTCCAAATTTATTATTTTTCTTAACTTGCATAAAAAAGCTCAACTCATAAGAAAAAACATTAAACTTTTTACAGGTACTTTTCTCGTGTGCAATTCAGATAACAATTTAAGTGTGGTCGAATAAGCGACCAAAACCTGGCATAAAAACGCACCCTGGCGGAAACAAGGTGATGGAAGTTTCGGAAAACGACATAAAAATAAAAAAATTAATATTTTATAACTAAGTAACATTGTATAATTATCTAAGTAAATAACGTTAATTTTCAAATTTATTCTCCTTTGTCATTGTTTTCATTAAATCATTAAGAAAATGTCAATAAAATAATTATTATAAATGATGGTAAATTATACGTCGAAACAATTAATGCTTCGACGTCGATACGGTATTTAATTCGACGTCGATGCAATCCTTAATTCGACGTCGACACGGCGTCGAAATCGGCGTTCTTTACGTGCTTTAAAGTCTCGGAATCTATGATATAAAAGCATTGAATTCGAGACCTGAGAGCAAAGGGTCGCAGCCTAATTCCTGAAACTTCGAGGCCTATGCTTTAAAATCAAGGATTTCTTTAAATCTCTACATTTCGAGACACCCTGAATCTGAAAAAACAGTTTCACAATGCAGTCTGTCTATCGTCGTCGTCGAGTTCGTTAACGAATTATTTTTGATAAAAATTCAAAAAGTTGGAGCATGTCCAAAACTTTGAGACCACTTTTTTCATGATTTAAAAAATATATGGACATATATTTATAGTACAAAAAAATAGAACCAATTTATCCATATGACTTTTTTTTTGATAAAATAAAAATGACCAAAGTTCTAGCGTTGTTAAAATCTAAAGAAAAAAAACGAGGTATTATAACAAATTTTAGAAATTTAAAAAAAAATCGAAAATTCGAGTTTTGTTGTGACAAAAAATAATGAAAAATAAATAATTCCATTTGCAGACCAACCTGAAATCCGTGTAAATAGGTAAATCAACAAAAATTGTTCCACTAGAAATTGTCTACAGATTTGTTATGAATTACTTTTTCATAGGATCCTTAAGTTTGTTTTATTTGTAAAAAACAACATAAAAATAAAAAAATTAAATTTGTAGACAAAAAACATATCCTGATAAAAAATAATTTGAGAAAAGGTATTTATCCAAAAAAGAGCTACAAATTTGATAAAAAGTATTTATTGATAGGCTACAGGGTTTTTGTTTTATTCCTAAAAATCAAAATTAAAAATTAAAATATTTAATGTTCAGGCAACTAACACAAACTATGTCGAAAATGGTTTGACAAAAGTTGTTCATCCAAAAAGAAGCTACATAATTATCATGCATAATTTTTTGATAAAAGATGTAAATTTTGTTTTAGTCGTAAAAAATAACATTGAAAATAAAAAAAAATAAAACCAAGGCAATAAGTATACGTATGTTGCAATATCAGTACATATTATAAATATTAATTATATAAATGTATTGAAATGATTCATGTTTCAGCGCAGCTGGGAATAAAATTTAATGAAAAATAAAAAACAAATATCAAAGTAATTATGATAATTACAACTTGTACTTTATTTTGCAATATCTGATTAAGCAATCGAAGGCCGAGGTGTATCAATAAATTTAATATACATTTCATATAAAAGTGTTGAACATAATGTAGAAAAGTTAACATTTTGGACAAAGTAGAGTGCCGAGCGCGAGATGCGTGATGAGAAGTTCGTTCAAACTGAAAGAGCTTTAACAAGAGAGAATTCACAACTACCAGATTACAGTTGTCGATGCTGTGGCCTTTAATTTAGAAAGATCTGGCCGGAATTAATACGAAAAATACAAAGACCGGTAGCAAAGCGCGAGAACCAAATTTGCATAACTATTATACAAAAAAAAATTCTCGTGAATCTTACATGTATCGTACTAGGTTACCATACTTTTTGTTCTGCAAAAAATTGCTGACACCTAAAATTTATCATTATTATAAGTGACTAAACTAAACAAATTATCAATAAAAATTTAAGTAAGCAAATCAAAAGTTTCTATCTGTTTTTCGGATCGGGTTGAAATTTGGCTAATTTATAGTCCTAGTTGACCTACATTAATTCACCAAATCAGAGGTTCGTTTATCAACAAAGTGATGAATTATCGATCAAAAATTGAAAAGTTAAATTTTTAGTTAAAAAAATTAGTTTGCCACAAAAAAAATTTTCAACCAAAGTTGGTACTTCTATTTTCAATAAAAATTATAAAGTTTCAAACAAGAAGATCAATTTCTACAAAAAGGACGAATTTTTAATTAAAAAGGCTAATTTTTGGGACAAAAATCGACTGATGGTACAATTCTTAACGGATTTTAATTTTTCTTATTTAGAATTGACCTAAGGCTTCCATGTATAAAATTCAATTGTGCCGTTTTTATTTTGAATTAACGGAAATTTGTTATTTAACAACAAACTTACAACTTTTTGTTGCTAAACTTTTCCATGATATTATTTCTTCTAAGAATTGGAAATTCATTAAAAAAGGTCATAAATCAATGTAAAAACTAAGTACAAATAATTTATTAGTAGGTTAGAGAACAACCAATTTTTTAATACTGTTATAAATAAATTAATGAACAACAGTCATTTTTTCGTAATTTGCAATGATCAGCTAATTTTGACCCATAGCTTTTGTATAAAGTATCTCAGATAATGATGTGCGCTTACAATACGTTAAGAATAGCTAATTATTGCTTATTATTAAAAAAAATTTTATAAACAAATACAAGTTTTGACAATTTTTTTTATTAAAAAAAAATTTTATGACCAAAAAATGTTAATTATTTAAACAATTTCTATGAATAAATGCGCATTTTTACCATTTTTTTCATTAATAAGCATAATTGTTTTGCGGAATTCAAAACATCTTGCAGAAGAATCTGTACTATCATATTTTTAATAGTGACAGAAAATGATAAATATCTAAACGATTTTTATAAGCAAATACAAATTTGTACTATTTCTTGATGAATAGGTTTAATTTTTTATTGGAATCAATGCAAAATATCTTGAAAAAGTCATTATGATAAATATGATAGCAATGAGTCTTAGGGAAAACATTCTAAGTTGATTCCGCAAAAAAAAAATCAAGCCTTTTCATCATAAAAGGGTCAAAATGTGCATTTGTTCATAAAAATGGTTTAAATAATAAACAATTTTTGGTCGCTATGAAAAATATGATAGCAAGGACTCTTAGGAAAACATTTCAAGTTCATTCTGCAAAAATAGAAGCCCTTTCATCAAAAAATGGTCAAAATGTGTATTTGTCATTATCATCATTATTATCTGAGATACTTTACACAATAGCTATGGGTCAAAATCAGCTAAATATTGCAAAGCACGAAAAAATTACTTTTGTTGATTAATCTGTTTATAACTTTATTAAAAAAATTGTTTGTTACTCTGACCCACAAATAAATTATTTTTTGTTAGTTTTTACATTGATGTATGACCTTATTAAATAAATTTCAATGTCATAGAAGAAACGGTATCATGGAAAAGTTTAGCAACAAAAAATTCGGCGTTCCATAATACGGCCCGTTACCTTATATTTGATTAGGGGGAGTCATTGTGTTTATGTTTAGAATTGATCAACTTGAAACGATTTTTCTTAAAATTGTTTATTCCAATCAATTTCATTTTTGTAGTCTTAAAGTTTTTCAAACTGAATTTTTCAATTCTTTGAAATAAAGTAAATTATTTTATAATTTAAAAAGTGAGCAAGTGAGCTGCGTGTTTGAAACAAGATTAAATAAATCTCATTCTGAATTACATTTTTTAATTTGTTATGAATTTATTGACATTTCGTGTGATTACACATATATTTATTTTAACATATTGTAAAATTCTCGGTCTCTAAAAATGTCTGCTAAAATTGAATAATGGTGTAAATAATTGTAGTTTATACGCGAAATACACTAAAAGTCTTTGTGATTCGGTTTCTCATGCCTAATGGACAGTCCGCAATTTCCTCTAGGGTTAAATCATCAACCTTGCCGCTGTGTATGTTTATTTTTACACGTCTTCCGCCCAAACAAGTATTAGCCGCGGTAACAGGTCTGTATATTCCACTCAAAATCGTGCTTCTGTGTAATTTCCTAAATATCGCAAAGACGTCACCATTTTCCGTTGATAATACAATTTGTTCTTCGGCTGGAATAGGCTCCAGGGGGTTATTCATTGTTCTCAATCTAATTTGTTTATCCAGAGGAAAAGTGTATCTTTGAAGTTCGAATATTCGGTCCGGATTGCTATAGGGAATAAGTCGAATATATCTAAGGTCTTCAACTTTAAATCCAAGTATTTTGAAAGAAAAAGGTTGCCTGGCAGTGGGAGGCCTGGACCTGGTACGATGTGAAGACTCGGCAGGAGAAGGAGAACTGGCAGAAGGTTGAAGCCTGGCAGGAGAAAAAGTTCTTTCTGGAGAATGTCTGCCAAAAGAAAAAGAGGGTCTGCTACGAGGAACTCCAGGAATAGGCTCTCCATTAGGCAAACATTCGAATGCTGAACTTAATTCTGCATCAAGAAATAGAGGATTACATTTATTAAAAGCCTAAATTTGTAAATGTTAGTGTAAATGCTAGATGATCAATTCGATTTTAAAACTAAATCTAAATTCAACTATGGGTTAAACGTTAATTATTTTGGTTGCCTGTTTGGACTTTCAGCCTCAGCCAAAAAATTATCATGAACTAAATCTAAAATTTACAATCAGCGGTTTCCTTCGTATGTAAAAAACGTAGAATTGTGTTTTGAAATAAATATATTCTAAATTTAATTCCAGAAAGATAGAATAGAATCAAAACTAAATCATTGTCAGTATGGATATCGTAATC
The DNA here is from genome assembly GCA_010014905.2 of Druon quercuslanigerum. Lineage (NCBI taxonomy): Eukaryota > Metazoa > Arthropoda > Insecta > Hymenoptera > Cynipidae > Druon > Druon quercuslanigerum. The sequence goes on from JAAAKG020182634.1 coordinate 33,080, forward strand.
TCCCCCCTTTCTTTAGAGCAATATTTTTGAAATCTGTATTCTCACATTATTTGTTAGTATTCTAATTTAAGTTTCGAGTTTATTTCCTATTTTCTATATAGTATCCTTTTCACATGCAGACCAATTTTTATGTTTTAATAATAATCATAAATTAGCCACATTTAATGTGTGTAGTGTATACTTTATTTTGTATTTACGTATGACGTGCACAGTTACAGACGAATTATTTGTGAATGCGTCTGAATTTTAACCAGCATAGTTGAGCTCATGTAAAATGGCTCCCGATAAATTAAGTGGCAAAAATTCAGAATTGCGTAAAGATTTAGAAAAAATTCTAAAAATTAGACATATATTATATTATTATATTTACCAATACAAATGAGCATAACGGCCAAAGATGAGAACAACATATAGAAAATCCTCATGTTTTTTAATTTCAGGAAAAACTGATTCATTTACTAATATTCATGAACAATTGGATGAATTATTTAACTAACAACTGTTCTTGCGATTCATTAGTCCATATATTATGTTCAATAGTCGTCAACTCTTCGACTTACAGAATCAAGCTTATACTTCTAAGATATTTGCATTTGATAAGAGTCACTTTCAAGGAAAAATTGGGTAATGAATTGTAATATTTTTATTATTATTTGAAGTTCGAAGCGAAATGTTTTCTCTCGGTACGTCGCACAGTGGAAGGAAATGCACTTTTTTCGTTAAAAACTGTCCAGAGCCTTCAATTTTGGTCCGATTAAAATTTTTTTTTTACATTTAAGCTCATTAAACTCTGAAGAGATTCATCATTTTTTTACTGAAAGAATGGAAGAACTGAAATTTTTTACATAACAATCTTTTACGCTTCAATAACTGATTGGGTAAACTTTATATTGGCTTAAATGAATGTCTAGTGACTCATAGAATACAAATTATTTGCTCATAAGTCCATTTATTTGTTCGAATATATAAATACAAAATAAATTAAAAAGATTAGAATAAACATTGGTATTAACAATTCTTATTGCAAAATATTAAAATTTCAGATTTTTCCAAATTATAATTTCCTTTAATCGCTAGAACGACTTCAGGTATTTACTAAAATAATAAATATTCAAAAATATTTAATAAAATATAAAAATTAAAATTTTTATGAACAAATTCAAAATTTTCACGGTTTCACTTAGAAAAAGTCGGAATTTCAATCGCAATAGATTGAGAATGAATCATAACACTACATGCTAAGATTCATTCAATATAAAATCTTTTGACAATAACCCACCGACTTGATAGGCAAACCCCTTAATTTGCAGAGATTCATATCAGAAAACGGCATTGGCAATGAATGCAAAAAAAAAGTACTTTTTCATAAATTTTAGAATTTTGAAATATTTCTTCTTTCGTAATTGATACATGGATCCGAACTCGCTAACAGTTTGTGTGCTAAATCAGTGTTAGTAGCAACACGAGAAAACTTGCGTGGATTGAACTCTCGAATATTCCTGTAGTCTTTATTCCGAGCTTCACCTGCTTCTTCGGAAAACTGTCCTATTGGTAATGGAAAATGTTTCATAACATCAGCTTAATGCAATAATATTTTATGGACAGTTAGAGGCATGTAGTACCAAAGGTATAAACGTACGTACAGTTTTGCTGTTTCCATAGTATATATTTCAAATGTTTTCAAGTCAGTTGGCTCTGTACTTGTTAAGTTAATTTATGCAGAATGTACGCAAATCTTTCCTCTGACTCCAAGTCTATCCCTGTAATTTCTGCTGTTATTTCAGGATCTAAAAAAAACCTTCTTGCCGTATTCTCGTCATTGGATGTACCTGAGCGTTGTGTTACTGCATCTACTACCAATCCTGTCTTCTGATGAAAAGCTTTGGAAATTCGAGTCTTCGCATTCTTTTGCAAATCTTTATATATATTTGTATATACTAGCCTTTTCTTAAAATCGAGCACACAGGCTATGTGTAAAAGATTTTCCATAAAGTGAATCCTAGCATGTAGTTGTTCCAAAGAAGTATGTTAGTATATTTGAACAAGAAATCCGATCAAGCTGAAAAAACCTAGACGCCCTTCGGGGAAGCACCTCAGCTACTTAAATGCACCAACAAGTACATGGAAATGTTCCCAGCGGAGTCCTCTTGGAGGTTGGTGCATCTAGTGTCTCCTCACCCATTCCGAAGGCACCTTGTGACAACAGAGCAGGCAAAAAGCCACTACGCCTTCCTTTTCGAGGTGTAGTGATTACTTACTCACCCCTTCCAGTTGCTGGCGTTACACTGGTTAGTTGGATGGAAGCTTCTAATGTGTCCCCTAAGGGTTTACATTTTTTCTGCACTTTCTTCCCTATTCTTTAATACACCTCCCACATACTTACTAGGTGGTGGGAGGGGTATCTACAGTTGAAGGTGGGTTCCGAACCACCAAGAGCAGCAGCCTCAAGTACTTAGAGAACCTTTTTCTCTAGAGGTACCGGTGCCACGACTCTGCGGAGATAAACAACTCCCTTGCTAGGCTAGTGCTCACCGCATGGGCCACCGAGGCTCTTACAGAGTGCGAGGCGGAAATCGAACCCGCAAGCCGACAGAGTGGGTCCAAAGCCTGCGCTTTAGCCACCACGACCATCGCCCCACTTCACTGGTTAGTTTCAAATCCGTCAATCAACAATCGCAATGCTACCCGATCAACCAGCAATTAATAAATTACCAGCGGACCGAACAGCCCCAGAGTCGATCATCAGCTGATTCTTCCAGTATCAAGTAGATTTCTCCACTTCCCGAAACTGGTCGTGGTCCAGTACACTTACGTGTGGTCTCTCAAGTTATCTCAAGAGCCTGGCAAACTTTTTGGTCGAGCATCGTCAACATCATATCAGGTTTTATCACAAAAGTACCGGAATCGTTCTTTATTATTGTAGGCTTCATTTTATCGATTTCTTTTTGAAGTGATGATATTACTGAATTGCAATATGATGCTGACGATGGATTAGGATTTTGCCATACTACAGAATTGACCAAATTCTCTAAGTGAAGTCGCAGTGGCACCATTGACACCGGCGAGATACATTTATCCACCATATCTGGATCATGTTTTTTTTTGCTTATACGTGCTTTGACTTGAAGGAATATCACAACCGTATTTCACAATTAAATTCAAGTTATGAGGTTTCTTATATCCGTAAATGGCCAAGGGAGAGAGCGCAATATTTGTGTGAGAAAGGAGAGCAAGGAAGTCAGAAATTAATAGCGAGAATGAAATGCGGATGCATGGAAAGTTATAATAGGTTCTGGCTTTCTGCTGACAAGAGGAGGTGTGCATTGTGCGGGAAGGGGGATGCAAAAGTGGAACACTGTTTGGAAAATTGTGAAGAGGTGGAAAGGATTGGGATAAGCATGAAGGTACTGTTGCATTAAAGGGGGAGCAAAAGGGCAGTGGAATGGGGGAAGGGGGTGTTGGGTAAGATAGAGACGAAGAGAAGGAAGGAGGAAGAGGTATAGAGAAGGAAAGATTGTATTTAGGAGAGAAAGTAGATTAAGAAGATTGTACATATTGTAAATAGTATATAAGGGTTAAAAATCAGCTGCGGAGGCAGAGGCTGGCAAGGCGAGCCAAAGCGAGAAAATAGCGTCATCCGTGCGAGGCGATGTAAAGCGAGGAAGGCAAGCTTGGCTTAGACATTATGTTTGGAGGGATATTAGTTTTAAGGAGTTAGCTGTAAGAACATTCTGAAAAAAATGGAGGTGTAAGCAAGTTAATTTTTTAAGGTCAGCAGGCTGAAAAATAAATGTTTATCTATATATCCGTAAATAAAAGAGAAATATCACGATTTTTAAAAATCCGTTACCTTAATCGAATCTGGATAACATTCTTCTTTAGCTTTTGCCAGATTGTCGTATGCTGGGTAAATGTCAGCATTTTTCTTTTTTGCCTGCATATGGATCATGTGATACTGACTTTTAGACAAATCAGCTTCCTCTATTAACGCCAAAGCTTCTTCTGATGTGTAAGGAATCGGGAAATCATTCATATTTTTATTTTCATCGGAAGGTAAAATGAAATTAATGAATTCTGATACTTTCTTTCTATCACGTAGATTTAGCGAGCGTCAAAAAGCCTTTCTTATTTTGAGTTCAGTACATTTTCCACGTATATCCATTAATTTTCTTCGCTTTGTTTGAGTAGAACATTCTGCAAAGTCAACTGTGTTAGGCTTTCCGCATTTGTGATTACTTTCACATAGAAATTGCACGATAAAATATGTGTTCAACCAACCTGTAAACTTGTTGTTGAAACAAGCTTTAATAAATTCTGAACTCTGCCATTTTCTTTTAAAATTAGGGATAAAATCATGATTCAATTTGTTTTAACCTTTTCCAGTTGTTTATCGCTTAAATTAAATCCTCTTTTTAAATAATGCGCCAAATTTTCCACACCTTCATTGGAATTAGAAATCAAAACACATTACCCATTGCAGCTTGCAATTATTTATTTGCTTAAACTGCAAAAAAATGATCTATTGCTGAATCATAAATGATTCCATTCAAAACGTTTGAAATTAAATAATTTGAATTGACAAGTCATACGTTAAGAATATTAGAAATTTTACAAATATTGAGACTTCGAATTTTAAATTTATATACTTATTGTATACTAATTACACTGTAATTCTATTTCAAAGGCTTTAAAATTATAATCCGATTTTTTAAACTTAATTATTTTGGATGAAAGCATTAATTAATCCATGTAATTATTAAGTTTAAACGCTTATTTATATTTTGACATATTCGATTTCATAAAAGTTTCAAACAAAAAATTTTAGAACTGTGACTCTGAACACTTTCCTTTTGAAAATTTCAAGCAGAAAGGTTTCCAAAAATGTAGTAATTCAATAGTTAAATTTTTTCTCCGGAAATTATGAAATTTTATATGAAACCATCATGTGTTGAGCCCGTCATAGTTACATTTTTTGTCAAAAAGGTTCCTTATGATGCGAGCAGTTGGACTTCTAACCATGAACATTAGAGAAACATAAAAAGATTACCACTTTAACCCTCCTCCCCTGAATCTGATAACCCTATAACCTCCATAATCCCCTTAGCCAATAATAATATAATATAAAATAATATAATAATATTTATTCTTTCAAACTCTCTTGTCTTCGAAAGATCTGTGCAATGGATTTGGTCTCCGCTTCTTGCCACTCTGAACACTCTCCCCTTTAAGCATCCAGCAGAAGTCAGCCGTCATATTCGTATACCTTTTACCTAGGTAACGTTTTTCCATTTCCTCGCTATCTTGATGGAAGCGTTCTCCTTGTTCCTAACTGTAATCTCCAAGATTTTCTGGGAAGTTATCCAGATGGAAATCAAGAAAGTGCAACTTGTAACTCATTAATCAACCCATTTTTTAAATAGTTTTTAAGCAAGACAGACACCAATTCCTTGTAGTTGTCACTCTTGTTATTGCCAAAGAAATTCTCAACATATTTTTGAAGCTCAGCCATGCATCTCGTTCCTTAACATTCATTGTGCCAATGAACGTTTCATCTCTCAACATCTTACTAATTTAAAGTCCATCAGAGAATCCTTCTTTCAATTTCGCGCTCGATAAAGTTGGGAATGGTTTGACTAAATAAGCATAACATTGTCCTTCCTCATCCAAAGCTTTTAGAACTATGTCATCAAACCGAGTTTGATGTGCAAAGAAGGAAATTGAAATTCAGTCGGGTCAACCAAAGGTTTGTTTATACCAGTTTTTCATCCAGTTTCTATACGTTCTCAATCTGGCCAATCAATATCTTGAGATGGTCGCAAACTTGTCACTTGTGCTCTCCCTATTTAATCTTACCAAAAACCTCCACAGATTTGTATATATATTTTTTTAATTCATTCATAAGACCAAGAAAATTGTCACAGAATACCATTGCGTCTTCTTCTGAAAGCATTTTCGGCATGACTCATCCCTATTCCGATAAAATTAAAACCTTTGTTCCTTTAGATAGAATATTTCATTCTGTCAGTCTTAAGGCTGGCAATTCAGCCCCATCTTTGGGCAGCCATAGTTCTCTGATTGAATCATTCAGTTCTTCTTGATTGAATGGGCGCGGCGTACCATCTTTTTTCTTCTTTACAACATATTCTTGCTGATTAGTGTCATCGTTACTCTCGCTGCTCTCTCCATTGATATCTTCATCAGTTGCTTCATCAATCTCCATATCAGCCAAAAATACATCAAGGGCTACTTCATGATCTTTCTTATTACTTATCTTAGAGATGTAAGCTTTGGTTACGCTCTACGCGATTGAATAATGAAATTTTTGCAAATTAATCGAGTTGAATCCGACTATGTCAGTCAAACAAAAATAACAATAGTCTTTGCTCTTGGGATCCCGCCGAACAGCTGGTGCAACAAACTTCATTTTCGCAGCATGCTCATTCTGTCGATTGAACATTGATTTGCAATCACAGTGGATCATTTCGGGCAACCAAAAATAGTTTCCTTGGATTACCTCACACCCAAAGCAGTGCTGACATATTTGACGCAAGGTTTGAGTGAAGTTTGAAAAATTTTTCTTTATCTTAAAATCACTGCACACCTAGCAGCACTTATTACCATTTCCAGTAGAACTTCCGTTCCGATCGCGGGTGAGTCCGCATGTCTGGGGGTCATATATACCCCATACCTCACTGTGACTAAGTATGGGGGCTTTGAGGCTTTGACGAGGATCACGTCAACTCGTCATCGGACACACTCCGGCCTTATGCTGACACCCGACCGCCTACCTAAAGGGCGACGAGCATGCCCTGGCTTTGTTACCTCAGAGACTTAGAGAGTGGATCATTCTACACATCTTCCTTAGGAGTAGCGTCGCCATCTCCAGTGTTCTTTAAGGTAGCAGGATTTCAAATCCTAGAAAAAAATGGTAGATCTTTTTACGGTTGCAATCGTAAAATGTTGTAGTGGGGGTAGTAGTAGTAGCAGTGGTTTTTTGTTCAATGATTGTTAAACTACCACGAAAGAATTCAATTCCATAAATATTGCAAAAAAGATATTGGACTACAAGCATACTCAGGTATCAGCGACGTCTGAGAGGGGTTTAAAAAATAGTAATGAAGTGGATCTTGATTCATGATTTTACTCACGCAACTCTTATGATTTCGGGGTTTTAAGGTTATGGTGCTATGGGATTTCGGGGTTATAGAGCTACTTACCCGTAACTATTTTGAACAAGAAAAACTCACGAAATTGTTCTGTCTTCCGAACCAAGATTTGTCTTCTGAACGAAGGTAAGTGATTTTGAGGTTATGAGGTTTTATTATTATGAGATAAGGGGATTATCAAGCCATGAGGTTATAGGGATTTCTAGATTAAGGGGAGGAGGGTGAAAATGGTACAGGGTAAATAATTTTTGCATTTTTGTGGTTTATCCGGTGTTTTTTAGGTTATGTCGAAACCCTGACGTGTTGGGGTTGAACGGTTTGCATATTCGGTTTAAGCGGGAAAAAATGCAAAGGAATGTCATATTGATTCAAATGAACAGATATATTTTTAAACAAGAGAATTAATTTTCTAATAAAAAAAGACTAATAACAACAACAAAAAACTAGAATTTTCAGACAAACACTTGAATTCTCAACTAAAAAAGATCAATTTTTAACAAAAATTGAATAGTTAAATCTTGAGGAAATAAGTTAATATTGATTTTTGTAAAGAATAACTGCCCGAAAAAAATGGGTTTTCATGAAAAAAATTGTATTTCATAAAATCTTGTTGGAAATAAAACTGATTTTGATTTTAATCAAGATGTTAGGCTAATAATAAAATTAAAGATTGTTATAAACAAATACATAGGGTGGCCGCTGGAACGTAAAAAAAGGAAAAATGACCAGGAATTTGTTGTCATTGAGCAGAACCAAGAAACGACTGAATTTATTTTTTAACCCGGTATTTTACAAATTTTTAAAAAAGAAGTCTATGCAATAACTTGAACTATCACAAATCTCATATCGTATTACATAATGCAGTTTTAAATAAGTTCAATTTCAATTTTTTTAAATGGTAAGTTCAATTGATAACTTTCACAATTACGAATCCTTTAGTACATTGTATCAATTTAAAGAACTTTCAAATGCAGTTTTGAAGACTTAAACAATATTATTAAAAATTAAAAAAATTAATTAATAATTCATTTTACAAAATGCTGCTACATCTCTTAAAACCAAATCAGTTTAAGGACTTTAATTTTCCAAATTTAAATGTTTCGATTCAAAAGCATTAATAACAATTAAAGGAATCAATTCAAATCGATACGACTGAATAATTTCGAAAATTAAAACTTCCGATTCTACCAAATTCTCGAAAAACAAAATATTCAAAAGAGGAAATAATTCAGTTTTGCACGAAAAAAAGAAATTAACGACCAAAAGAGTTATTTTCTACCAAAAAAGACAAATTTTTAACAATGTACAAAAAATTTTCACCAAACAGTTAAATTTTATACTAAAAGGTAAATTTTTAACGAAAATGAATCAGGTTAATTTTGGGTAACAAGGATTCATTTTCAACAAATAAAATTAATTTTCTATCCAAAAATGACGAATTTTCAAAGAAAAAGTTAAATTTTTATACAGAACAAGAAATTTTCTCCAGGAGTAGATCAATTTTGTATAAAAAAATTAATTTTTGTCCAAGATGAATAATTTTATACTGAAAAAGAGAATTTTTCAACCAAATTGTTAAATTTCTAAGCAATTAGTTGCATTTTTATTCAAGAAGATAAATTTTCATCTAAAAAGTTGAATTTTTAACTAAAAAATATACATTTTGAACCGAATTGTTAACTTGCGAAGCAAGTAGTGGAATTTTTATTCAAGAAAATTAATTTCTACTAAAAAAGTTAAATTTTTAACTTAAAGATATAAATTTTCAAATAAAATTAAAAAACATAAATTTAGAAAAAAATAGATTGTAACAAATAAAAAAGAAGAATTTGGAACAAATTAGTTAAATTTTGAACCAAAATATGAATTTAAAAGCAGAACATGAATTTTGAAACAAAAAATTTTACTTTTAAACGAAAGAGATTTTAATTTTAAATGAAAACACTGTAAAAAAAGGTGTGTGTAAAATTACTTGTGTAAAATTCGTAAAACCACTTTCCTGAGATTGAAAATCACATCGAGATTTTTTATTTTACCAATGATCTTTAATTTTACCCTGACGGAAACTGTAAGATTTTTGATTTATAATTAATTAAAATTTTATATTAATTAATCCTATATTATGCAATTCTAAAATCGTCTCTTGTTTTCTTTGTTTATGGATGCCCTCATTCTTTAATTTTAAAGCATTTTCGTTCTTAATGTGAGGAAATTGACAGCTATGTTTAACTTTGTTGCCAGCTTTGACACAAAAATATATTAAATTCGAGCTATTCCTGTAAGGTATTTTTAATTTGTTTGTTTTGGTCTAAATTTGGTTGTTTAAATCTTGTTTTTTCAGAAGTTTGCATTATTTTGAATCCACAAGAAAATGACATTAAAATGGCCTCTTTTTAATCTCATTGGATGCAGTTGAACGATCGTGTCATCATTTCAATAAATGTATACTATTATCAATCATAAAATGCATTGTTATTGGAACAAAAGTATTTTAATTGTCTAATTTATTTATATTTCATGTGTATCTAATTTAGGCCAAAAATGTTGTTAAATAACATGTTATTGTATCTTTTTCCAAAAAGCATATATTTAATTTTTGTATATTTTTATAACAAATTTTATAAAAAACTTGTAGATATTTATTGGTTAAACAACTATTCTCTTTTAGTTTTTTCGTTTATTAAGTCCTTTTTCACGAAAATTTTTTTTTGCATTTTTAATCTTATTTTTTACGATTAAGAGAAAATCTACTAGTCCTATCCAAAAATGATTAATAACAAATTTACAGATCTTTTTGGGCAAACAACTTTTATCGGTGAATTTTAGTTCGCACCTTGTGTCGTTTTTCAAAAAAAATTTATTTTGAATGTTATTTTTTACAATGGATATTTTTTAATATTAATATTTTTTTTACTACGAAAAATATCAAACATTATTTATAAAAAATTAGAATCTGTCGTTTGTTAAAAAATTATTTTTGTATATTTATTGTTTTTTATGAATAAAAGAAAACCTGCAAATCCTTTACACAAATAATTATGAAAAATTTGTAGCTCTTTTTTGGATAAATAAGTTTGGTCTCATTATTTTTTTTTCGTAGCTTGTGTTCTTAGACCAAAAATGTAAAATGTGTCTCAAAAAGTAATTTAAAACAATTTTTGTAGGATATAATTTTGAATTTTTAAATTTTCGTAAAAAGTAAAAAAGTTGTTATGATAATCTTGTAGGGCTTTTAAAAATCTTAATTTTAAACGAAAATATTACAATGCACAACGAATGAATTTTGTACGAAGAAAATCAATTTTGCATCAAGAAGACGAATTTTAAAACGAATAGTTCAATTATCAACTAAGGGAGAATTTTCAACCAAAAAGAGTAACTTTATACATAACAGACAAATTTTCATTAAGATACTTGAATTTTTATTCAAATAGTTACATTTTCAACTAAAAAGATTAATTTAAAAATTAAAGAAATGTAGATGAGATTAAAATCAAATTAAAAATTCCAAATAATATCCACTGCTGTCCCCGTTTTTCGATTTGTACAAAAAAACATGTAAAATGTCCCCATTTTTATCGAAAGACAGAATTCATCTTTCCGAAAAACATTTTATCGAAGCTGCAAACAAATGGCAACAATAAAAATAGGGCGACTTTAGTTCAAAAAGCCCTCGGGGTCTACGAGAAGGCTGAAGCTTATTTGCTAAAATTGACTGCATCTCTTTCTGATTTCAGAGTAAATATTTTCGCTGCACTTTATAGAAAGTCTTCTATTTTTGGTAGTAATTCTGTAATTCTTGTGCTGTTTCAGGATTTCAAAAGGCTAGTTTTTCGGCAAGATTTTCCATTGAGGTATTCCTGCATTGAGGACAACGTTATCTTTTTGTACAAGAGGGTACTTACTTTTGACCTTAGCAACATATTCTATCGGTCTATGGAAATTGTTCGATGCGTCGAAAAAAAATGATAGCGATAAAGTGTTTTTGCGAAATCTTGGAATGATAAAATTTGTGCTTTCTCCGCCATCACTAACGATGATTGCGAGTATTCAGACTGTTACATCCCAAAATTTTACAATTTCGATGTACGGCCTAAAACTAGGCACGACCTACCTTATCCCACGTGAAATAGCATAACCCCACTAATTATAACCGAACGCATTGACAATTCTCTTTAAGTTTGATTCTACTAGGGTAACTGTACTACGGTCGGTCATAACGAAACCACAAGATATATGTAAAGTTACCAAGGAGGGATAAGAACTCAGAGAATACCGATGCTTGATCAGTAAAACTGTAATTGAAGATTCTCTCATTATCGGATAACTATGATTAAAACTATCATAAATAAGAGTGTATTTATATTTCATATACACTCAACTTCCAGTTAAATCAAAGCTCAGTTGTGTCAAAGATCAGATATATTAAAACGCACCGCCCAGGTATTTCACATTTTACATCCCCTCCACTTAGCAACATAATAACAACACAGATACACACGGCACACGTATTAAGCGCACTCGTTTGTCTTCTCCGCCCCAATAGACACGGCCTCGGTCAACTCCTGTAGTGAGAAATGGCGAATTTTCAGAACTTAGGCGCGAGGCATGAGGGGCAATGAGGGGTGCCGAATTAGTTGGGTTGCCCATCGCAGATGGCACTGACCCGCGACACCGAGGTGGAAAGTGCGCGTGCGCGATAATTTGAATTTGTTTGTTGTTATGTCATGGTGTAGACACGTGAATTAAAAAGTCATAAAAAGTTTCGTTAGAATGGATCCAAAAAATTGTGCAGTGAGTGACTGTGAAGTGAAAAAATAGAAAGAAGCAAGTGATAGGGCACAAGTTTCCATCGCGACGAAGCATAGGTCTGCAGGGGGTGCAGGCTACTCTGTAGCCTTGCAAAATTTATCGTATGAGACCATAACCTCCAAACGTCCAAAGACATTCCTGTATTTATCTCATTTCACTGAATATAAAGGCAAAATGCAGTTAATGAGAAACAATAAATGAGAAATAGGATGATAATTATCCTAAATTTCTCATATTGCGTTTCTTATTTGCTTCATTTTGTCTTTATTCTTCCTTTTTCTTAAATTACTTTAGGATTTAATACATGTAAGGAAGGGGCATATACATATATAAAGACCAACACATATGCATTTTTATAGTTGGTATGCCCATCGCAGATGGCGCTGAATATCGCCATTTTTTACTACAGGAGTTGACCGAGCCTGAATAGACATTGGTGAGGTTAAGGAGAATTTGACGTAACCGAACTGTTTTCATTTCAAATGTTTTGACTTAACGGGAAGTTGAGTGTAGTTTAAAACCACGGCAAAGCTGAAGACATTCATTATTATTGGCAACCCACTTAGTGGAAGAACAAGTATATAGTCAGGCATACTGTAGCCGAAAGTGCCTGACTTCAGCTATCACTTACGGTCAAAATAACATGCAATATTCGTACTCTTGAAATGACAAGAGTAGAGTTGTACGATCACCGATCATCGCGGACAGCTATAGCTATTAGTCATCGTATGGCAGAGCGGGGCTAGCAAGTATCAAATAACATGTAACCGATCGAGAAAGACACAACCGACGACCAGAAGTATTAATAGACGGAATATAAATAATCTTCAAGTGAAATGCAATTCTATGAACGCACGTGCCTCGACAAGTTTTCGCGATTCGTACGTGTCTCTTCAAGTTTACGCGATTCGTACGTAACTCTACAAGAGGCTCACTCCTATATAAACCCTAGACTTACCCCTGGTGGTTGTCTTTTATGGTTCCTAAACAGAAGGAAGGAGTCGATTCTCGATTCTTCGGTTCCAAAAGAATTTGTCGGTTCCGGGAATCGAATAATCGAAAGTGGGAATCCAATCTTCGACTCCGATTCCTCTCTGTATGAAAGCCCGCGAATACTTAAAAGTTGATTTGAGTTAATACTTAATTTTAATTAAAATACATAATTAATTGGATCAAACATTATTTTAAATTTATATTTACCCAAATTAATTCTTGATATCTAATATTATTCATTTGATAGAGAATTAATAAACAATAATTTCATTTATATGCATTTTTATTAAAAGTACAAAAACTATATATCAAGAAAAATGAAGATATTGATAAGCATTACAAATTTTTAAATTGAATCTGAATTTACTTAAAGAAAATAGCCGAATATATCATGTTTCATTTAAAATGTATTATTTTGACTTCTGTGTTATTTTTCGCTTTACGTACCAATTGTAGTTTTCGTTTAATCTTTATAACTGGTGGATTATTTTGTTCCTCAAGATATTTTCTAAAATTCTATTCGTGGGAGTTTTGTTATAAATAAGTGCGGCAATTATTATTTAAAAAGATTATTAACATTTCGTATAAATTTCACTTCTGAAAACTAAAATTTTAATGAATGTTCCACAAATAGAAAAATAAAGAATCTTGAACAACATAAGCCTTCAATGATAAAGGTTAAATAAAGTTTTGTTGCCGATTGTTTAAAAATGTAACCACACTTCACTTGGCGGATGCATATTATATTTAACAAAACGCTAGACATTCAAAGCGTTGAATCACATTGAAATAAAGATTAAAAGACACGCACATTACTCGATTCACGTGGATGAATGAAACTTTCGTCCAACATGCGACCGGTGTTAAGTTCACACCGGATTAACAATTTTACCAAGAGGATTAACAATTTTACCATTATAAGAGGAACAACAACCGCTTCCGAGTGTCGAGATTCGATTGTCGGAGACGAACCCTGACGTCGAGAATCGATTTCGGAGTCGATTCCGGGTAGGTGGAGTCGACTCCAAAGAATCGATTCTCGAACGCAAGGAGTCGAATCCTCCGAAGAACCGGACTCGATTCCGGGATCCCTATTATCTTTTAGTTTGTTGCAATCTCACTGTAAACTTAAATCTTCACATGTGCGAATCGCTTGGATAAAGTCGCGATAATTTTTAACAAACGTGATATAATAATTAATGAAGAACCCCATCGTATAAAGTCGTGTTCCTTTTCATTCCATCGTGTGATAGTACGGAGTGATGGGTGCAAACTAAGTCCCGCGTACATCAACTGAAAACACCCGGTACAATTCCGTCGTTATTCTACAAGTTATCGGGGATATCATCGACGCTACAAATCGTCTCTCGCCTTTTCAAAACAGAAAGGTAGCGTAAGTGTTTATAATTACTTTACTGTACTTAATAGTCCACAATTTTTTACTAATAAACATACCTGTATCTTATGAAAATTTTTATATTTTTGAAGTTTGCAAAACGCAATCCCCGTAGGATTGACAAGTGTTAACGATCCCACATTAAATAATTGTCAAGCTTTACCCCCCTGACTTAACTAGCCCTCAACCTCCCTTATCTATCCCATTACCAAACTACCCTCGCCTTTTGCTTGGGGCGTGACACAGACATTCAAAGAATTGCAAATATTTTTTGCTATTCCAGGGAAAACTTATAATTTCGAGAGAATATTCTCTCTCATCAAGTCTCAGTGGACTTGCGTCGAATTTTACAAGTATTTGTAATAAATATTCCAAACTGCGGATTAGTTCGAGAATGTTATTAATAATTAATAATAAATTCTATTATTACATGCGTATCCAGCTTTGTTTTCTTAACTCTCCTAAAAAAATTCATTTCATGTGATCAGTATGTTATGACGCCAGAGGTGGGGGGGGGGGTGAGGACATAGCTCCGTTTTTGACGTTTGGCTCTGGTCACCCTAGCCACTCCTAGCACCGCCCTTTTCAAAATTATTGCTGACAATATTCAAATTTCCTTTATGGTGATTGTCCAAATTTAGTCCATGGAATGTTGGTTTTATTTTTAGGAATCCTGTACATTAGATTAATTTAAAAAAAATAGGAACGGTTAAATGATTAGTTGTAAAAATTAAACATTTACCAAAAATGATAAATTTTCGACAAAAAAGTTAAATTTTCTATTAAAAAGACGAATTTGCTACCGAATTGTTAAATTTCCAAGCAAGTACTTACATTTTTATTTTTGAAGATTAATTTCTAACCAAAAAGCTGAATTTTCAACTGAAAAGATTCAGTTTTAACTAAAAAATACTAATTTTTTGCCAAATAGTTGATTTTTTAATGAAGAAAATTCAATTTCTACCAAAAAAGGCGAATTTTGAAAAAAATATTTGATTTTTAAACCAAGAAGTGTAATTTTCAACTAAAAAATAATAATTTAAATTTGAAACAGAGTTATTGAAACAGAGCTATTGAAACAGAGTCTCGGTTAGACTGGTTAGTAGATAGATAGAACATTCTTTAGAGGCCTGATACCAGTGTTTGGTGTTAGAAAACGACAGAGGTCTCTATCTATTAGATTGCCGATAAGTAGAGACACTACTATATCCTAATCAATTTTGATAACGCGAAATCACTTAAAAAGCGAGAAAAACAAGTTATTTAAACAAGTTAGTTTTAAATTTAAATTAATAAGTGGCCTTAAAGTAACAACATCTATGAAAAATAATGTCGATCGAAATTCAGGAAATAAAAATTTTAAAATTTTCACTGTTGGTGCTGCGGTGGCACAATTGGCGGCGCACCTCACATGTAATGAGGGGGTTGTTGGTTCAAACCTAGTCCGCAGTGAATTTCGTAGAAATGTTGAATCAAAATAATGTTTTCTCAAATAAAAAATTAATTTTCTATTAAAAAAGACGAATTCGCCACAACATAATTAAATTTTTAGCTAGAAAAGATAAGTTTTCAACCAATAAGGAAATAGTTGAATTTTTAATCTGGTCATAAGTTTAAAATAAGATAATATAAGATAAGATTGAAAATGATAAAATTATTCATATTTATAGTCGATCAACTTAAAACGTTTTTTAAAAAATGAAAATGTTGAAATTTAAACGCTCTTATAATTTTTAGTTCTTTTAAGTCCTCCAAATCTCATGTTAAATTCCTTATATTGATCATTTGCGCTTTAAAATATAAAACTAAAACATAAACTTTTTAAAGTAACAAATTTTGTAAAAGGAATTGTAATTTGAATGATTTCATTTTTAAAAAATTCACCAACTGTATTAAATATTTACAAAAAATTTAATTGAGCGTATTTTAAATTATTACTCCCCGATTTTCACAAAAAATTCCTGCTTTCCCGGTTAAGCGATCACTCTGATTTTGTAAAGTACCATATAAAAACATGAAAAGCAAAGTTATTTTTATTTTTGTTTAGTTTCTCATATTTATGACAAGGAATTTTTTCATAATGTTAAACTAAATTTTTTTTTATTGTTGGAATTTCCAGAGAGAAAAATGCTAAATCTACAAAAATTATTTCTACAGGACCATACTATATAAAGCAATTTTTATGTATGATATATTTACAGAAATGTATATCTAATTGAAGTTAACAAGTGACAATTTTTTTTTCTTTCTTGCGGAAGTTTTTTTGCATCTTATATGTATCTTCATAGCTTGTCAGACTTATTATGCTGCAAAATATTATTACCACTTAACATTTATCTTTTTTATAAATAATTTCAGTTAACATAACATAATATATAACCGCTTTAATCTATGGAAGAAATTTCTGGTTTTTTTCCGGGTTCGAAAAAATTTGTGATAATCATTAAAATAAAAAAATGCAAGCTCTTAATTCTTAAAATTTTGCATTTAAAGTAATAAAATCTTAACTGCAAATTAAACATTCAAAGTTGAACTTCTTTTAACTTCAAACTCTTAAAATCGAAGCACAAATAATTTTTAATTATCAAATTTTTTACTAATACGCTAAATAAACGAAACTATGTTAATAATAACAATAACATATTAATATTAATTAATAATCCTCTATGTTATGAGCTATGTAGTTCATGCTGTCGCCGATAGATGGTGCCTCTGTTTTACCATATAAGTAGTTCTAGCTGCCACCGAAAGATGGCGCTCGCGGGGGATTTCCCAGAGTTCTTGAAACTTCTAGAAAGGTAGTTTAGCCAAAGTGAGCTAGGGGAGGGGGTGGGATGTTTCTCGAGGCTTCTAGAAACTTTGGCCTAATAGTATCATATATTTATTACTCTTATATATTGCTAACAGCCTATGCTTTGTAATAAATTATCAAGAAAATAGAGTGCCAACATATATTGCTGTCTCAGACCTTTACTTTCCTGGCTACTCGTGAGAACATAATGGCGAATAATAAAGAAAAACTGAATTGACGTTCATGTGAGGAACTGGGAGGTCCAATGGACGTAGCTGTGGAGCCAGAGTACTCGGAAACAAGAAAGGAAATCAGACAGGTTGCATAAGAAATTTAATAAGATACTAGGCCTCATTAATGAGCTGATGGGAGTATTACGAGAAATGATGGATTTCTCTGATTCGAAGAGCAACATGTTATTAAAAATAAGAGAGGGAATAGAAAAGGCGCAAAAGATAACGCATGAGATGGCTTATCTGTCTCGGGTCAATGCAGCCTATTTTGACTACGTTCCGAAAAATGTTAGCCGCCTGCCGAACATTAGGGAGAGAGCTTGCAAGGAGAGCAGCGCAAGGGTCGACACAAGCCATAGCGGGAATCAGACTGAAGTAGCCGTGGAAACTCCCGATCCCCATCATGGAAAAGAAATGAGGGAGTTCACCCTGAGTCCCGTTGAGGCAAGTACCTCCTAGCAAGCAAGTAAGAAGCCAAGGACCGGAAATACTTTAACGCCTGCGACCTCGAATTCTACCAAAAAGCTAAGGGAAGAAAAACCTGCACTCACCAGGAAGTAGAAGAAAACGCAGCGGTGATATCGACCTGAGGCGGTTTTAATCAAACCAGCCAAGGTTTTGAGTTACACGGAGGTCTTCAGGGAAATCAAGCTAAAAGTTACGCCTGACGGCTTGGAGTAAAAATCAAGTGGGTCGAGCAGAGTAGAAGCGGAGATCTCCTTGTGGAACTCAGTCCTGCAAAGATAGGCAGAGCTGAGTTCTCAGCAGCCATTAAGAAGGAGGTTGGTGAGGGGGTAACGTGCGCGAGCTCGTGCGAACGCCGAGCTCTCCCCACTCCTCAGCGCCATGCCAGACTGGTTTCTATACTATTAGAGAAGGTATAAAGTCTTGAATTATTAGGTGATTTGGACGTTTTTATTTAAAATTAGAAGCATTAAATTTTTAACAATCGTAAGAAGCAATATTTTTAGTTTCTATACTTCTTAGCCTATTTTCTTATATGCACATGCATATGTATATATGTATATATATATATAGTTGTGTGTAACTATCGTTAGGGCGTCGTAATGTTTTTTCTGCAATTGGTTATATTAGCGATATTTACTTAGCCCCATTTATTGATGTTTCTGCAAAAAGGTGCAAACAAGCATCAAACAACAATGATAGTTAATTGTTTAAACAATTTTGACAAATAAATTCACTTATTTGGCATATCTGAGCGTAGACAATTTTTTCTTTTCTGTTGAATCATTTATTTGTATGCAAAGAACAAGATTGATATGCATGTGAGTTCCATGAAGTAACATTTGTCATTGTTATAATCAATTTTTATAAACAAATTCACTTACCCGGCGTTTATATGCATCGAAAATTTCTTTTTCTTGCGGAATAATTTTTTTTCATCTAAAGAATAGAACTTGTGCACAACCGACTTCCATAAAAAACATTTATCATTATAATAA